>ML792985.1:211369-222551 GCA_009831015.1 Picea engelmannii | reverse complement strand
TGCCAACCATTCGAACTCCAACTCACCCTTCTAGAAGATTCCTTCTAGAAGGATCGAGAACTTATCCGTTTTCTCTCTTAAGAATCATTTCCGCACCCTGACCTTTAACACAGTGCGGAAGGTCCGCAGTCAGACTGAATGCAACCTGCGGAAACAAAGTACTTCCGCAAGACAATATATGTGCAGCCTGCGTACTGTCTTCAAAAGAGTGATTTTGAGAAACTGACAAGTGTAACTTTCTTCATGAAAATGATCTTTAAAGAAGAGATAGATCTTCTATTACCATGTCATCATTTTGATAACCAAAAATGAGGATAACAGTGAGACCCTTATGGCACCTTGGGTGATGAATGGTGTGTATCTAATATGACCTCTCTCCTTAGATATGGGGTAAGGGAGAACATACAGAGGATGGATTTTGTCACTTTCTTCCTTGTTGTTTTAAGTTAATTGTAGATTTCTTCCTTTCCCCACCTACAACCAAAACCATCATTTTTTAAAGTAAAAATAAATCTATTAAGATCATGACAATTTATATGATGTTCAATACTAATAGGGCCCGATTCAGCAGGAGGAGGGTCACAGATTAAATTTTTAGCCCTTCTATATCTACCAGATAATTTCTTCTCTAAGACAAAACCCCGTTGTTTAGGGAGAAAAATGAAATATCTAGTGTAAGTGTTAGAAAAATAATGTTTCCAGAAATGCAAAAAAATTACATCTATGATGTTTGGATTCCATAGCTGAAATAACAATGTGACTTATGCGCTCAATTTCTTCTCTAATGAAGTAGCAACAGTGTCCTCGTCATCTATTTTCCTCATCACCTAAACAGCCCCATACATGTGCTTGTAATTTCCATGGTTTAGTGGGTCGTAAGTCTGGGTTGTAAGTCTCGAAAGCAAACATAGTGCCTGTGAACAACTTAGACATATCAATCATCCATTCTTCACAGTCTCCAATAGCTTGCTCTCCTCCAATGAAATCCAAATAATGAGACCAAGAAGACAATGACGAGAATTTGCTCTTATTCTCATATTTAACTTGCTTTGAGCTTAGCTTTCGATCACAATGTTTGCCAACATTCTTCATTGTGCCGGACCTCCGAGACCTTGGGGGCCAAGACCATCATAGGATATCGAAAAGGGAAACAAAACTTCAAGCTACACAAAACTGCTCCCACTTAAGACATTTCAAGAGATTTAAAAGCCTATGTCATGCACAAGAAATCGTTGCTATCCAAGACTAAAATCTTGAAATTTTCTCCAAACATAATTTAAAATTTTCCATTTTGATGGAGAATTTAGCCGAGTGCAATTATCTCCCTCCACAAAGTATTGGAAAAATATCTCCCCACACAAAGTATTGGAATTTGCGTTGGATCAAATTTTCGTTAAAAAAGTCAAAGTTTTTTTTTTGTTTTTCCTTTGATCTATCAGAAAATGGAAGGACTAAATGTTGTCGTGAATAAAGACCCGAAAGAAACTCACCAGATGTGACACGTTATGAGAAGTATTGAAGCACATCTAAAATTACGGGGCCCAACAGTGGAGGCAACCACTGAAATCCCAGTGTTGAATGATCTGGTGTGAGTATGATTGTTCGATATAAGAATCCATTGTATTTATTTAGTGCAATAACCTTTTCTATGGAGCGGTGGGAATTAGATGAGCTACCAAAAAATGTTGATTCAGGTGAATTAGATCCGGTGCCTGCCATGGATTAATGGAGCGGTCGTGGCTTGCCTCTGCCTTTGCTTTTTCTCGTGAAGATTTGCATCGTCTCCCATTAAATTAGCCAGACGGAGCCAAGGGAACTACGGGGGACTCAGTTGGACAGGTTTGAACCCGCGACCTTTATCCTCTTGCTTTATGTATATGTCTATATAAACATCAAATGAATGCCTATCTTCCTTTCTTGATTCCTTCCTTTCTGCGTCAATGTGGCTGCGCCTATCTAGTGGCCGCAAAGTTGGCGGACTCGTCATTCATCATGATTTCATCCGTAATTTTGTCGACTTTAAGCATTCTGCTTGGATTCTCTCAGCTCTTCGTTCGCTAGAAATGGCGATTAAACATTTTCCAGCTCGGATGCAGAATGCCTTATTTATATGATGTATTGTAATGACTTTCACGTCCGCGGTCGTGGTGGCGGTGGGAATCGATCGTGGACTTGCGGCTTCGGTGTGTAGGGTCTTCTCGTGGAGCTGCTTTCATGGCCGCTCACGTTATTTAGGCTTGGAGCTTCTGAATTTTTCATCTGAAACAGAACATTTCGGGTGCTTTTAGAAGAATCCCAAATCTTTAATGTCCCGTGTTGCTGTGCTTAAAGTTGGCCTCAACTTGGTTTTCTTTAATGGCTTCGATTTAGAATTTTGGCCTGCGCTAGCTGGAGTACGAAAACTCTTTATTTTCCGCCACATTACAGGACTAAGATGCCTCGCTGAACCTACTTCACATCTAATTCCTGCTTAGCTTGATAGTTGCAACACGTGGTTCTCGTCTCTCTTATTTGTCCCTGTCGGTTTGGCGAAATCGTCTTTTCTCTGTTCCTTAACTCAGAGTTTCCTCGACCGTTCAAATTTATCATCAGTTTACATTGTAGGCTCAGTATCTTTTGCACAAGTTTACCTTTCAAGCAATGATGGATGACAGAAACCGCAAAGCTTGTAACTCCTGCTTTATTTGTAGTTACTGTGCTCCCATGTTATTTTCGCCAGCGAACTTTGCACTTGTCATTTTGGAAAAATCATTGTGGATTCTTGCTTAATTTGATAGACTTACCAGCTGGCTGAAATTTCTTCATCAATTTGATTATTACCTTTTCCCTTCAAGGTCCTAAGTGCCCATGTAGGCGGAGAAGCGATGGCCCATGTCGACCGATAACGGTGAAAAACGTGGCAAGAGAAGGTTGGTTAATTGGTTTTGAACAGATGGCAAATTTTTAGAGGCGTTGGACAGAGGACGAAGGTCAGGAGAGGAACCTCCCCCTAGAGAACACCTTCGGTGTAAATAGTGGCGGAACCATACATGGAAGTAGTAAAATTGAAATTATGATTGAAATTGTTAATTATAGCATTGTTTTAAGTGAAAAACTTAATTGAAATGCACATTGGAAATATAGTTTTAAAAATGATTAGGTGTGGTAGACATTTGTTGCATAAATTTTATTTTTTTTTGAATAAAAAGTGGATCTTTATATTAATTTCATCTGAAGGTTTACAAAGAAGATCTGTAGTCTATCTACTTATACCAAAGGGCTATCAGCGAATCCATCAGGACAAGATCGACGGTCCAAATTTCCTTGAAATCAATGGTCTAGGTCTTCTCTTGCTTTTCACGATTTCGCGTTTCGCGACTTCGTGGCTTGGGAAGACAACTTCCTTCACTCTGTGGACTCTCGATAGTCGAAATCCAGTAATTCCCTCGCGTCATTTTCATGGGACTAGATCGACGGTCCAAATCTCTTTTGGTGCCAACGGTCCTGATCTGATCTCGATTATCGTGATTTCATGACTTTGGGGAGTCACTGCGTTCAAGCTTTGGACTCCCGATAGCCGAAATCCTGAAATTTCCTCGCATCATATCCATGGGACCAGATCGATGGTCCAGATCTGTTCTGGTTCCAACGGTCTTGATCTGAACGTGATTTCGCATTTCACAACTTTGGGGAGTGGTTTCCTTCAAGCTTTGGACTCCCGATAGTCAAAAACCTGAAATTTCCTCACATCATATCCATGGGACCAGATCGACGGTCCAGATATGTTCTGGTTCCAACGGTCCTGACCTGATCGTGATTTTGCATTTCGCGATTTCACGACTTTGGGGAGTAGCTACCTTCAATCTTTGGACTCCCGATAGCCGAAATCTCGAAATTTCCTCGCATCATATCCATGAGACAAGATCGACGGTCCAGATCTGTTCTGGTTCCAATGGTCCTGATCTGGTCGCGATTTCACGACTTTGGGGAATAGCTTCCTTCAAGCTTTGGACTCCCGATAGCCGAAATCCCAAAATTTTCTCGCGTCATATCCATGGGACCAGATCGACGGTCTTGATCGCTTCTGGTACCAATGGTCCAAATCTGTTCTTGCTTATCACGATTCTGCAGTTCACGTTGTGTGACTTTGGAAAACAACATCCTTCGACCTCATGACTCCCAATTGCCAAGGTCCTGAAGTCTTCTGTCAATTGTTGATCTTCTGCATTGATTCTTACGGTAGCCCTCTCCCCTGAGCTTCAGATCATTTCTAACTTGGAAGGAATTCTAGGTAGACAAAGGTGGCACCTCATTCAGATTTGGTTTGTTCAGCTGGGCAAGCTCCTCGCACTGGAGCCAGAGGGGTGAGCTTTGGGACTGCCTGGGATCTTGGAGATTGATCTACTGCATCGAGTCTACTCCTGCATTGTTCAGTCGGTCCACAACTTTGTTTGCACTTCGCCTAATGTGTGAAAGGGTCAGAGTTAGATAAGGCCTGAGAAGAGCCTCGAAGTTGTGAAAAGGGCCAAGGAGGCACCAACTGGGAGTGATTTTTCTTGGATCTCTTCCATTCAATATTTTTGTTGCCAAGTCTATTATGATTTTGGAGTCTCTTTCAATAATCAGACGGGTTAGGTTTTGATCTAGATCCATTTGAACCCCTTTGATGAGACCCCATATTTCTGCTGAATTGTTGGTGTCGTATCCGAGATTTCCTGCAATTAGGCTTTGAATTTGGCCCAATCTGTTTCTTATGACCACTCCATAGCCTGAGTGTCCTGGATTGTCTTTTGATGCACCATCAAAATTGACCTTGTGGAAGCCTGGCGGGGGGGGTACCACTTAGAGGGACTGAGGGATTTTTAAATTAGAGGGGGTTTTTGAGGAAGGGTGGAGTGGGAAAACAAGAAACCCCGGGAGTTGAGGATCGATAGCTCACCTGGGTCAGTGGGGAAATCTTCTTTAAACCATGAATGTAGCTGGAGAGTTTCTTGGAGATGCAAGAGGATTGTATTCCAGAGGAGGGTAGGAGGAGATGGCTGAGAGTGAAAGATTATTTTGTTCCTCTCTTTCCATATTTTCCACACTATGAAGCCTGGTAAGAGTTGCCAAGATCTGTTCAAGATAGGACTTTTGAAGAGACTGGAGCCCCACTCCCTGATGGTTCTAATGATGCTATTTTGAACTCGATTGGTTCTTCTCATGAGCTGAGTGGCTTGGTTCCAGGTGTTCTCACTGAGTAGACAGTTATTTAGGAGGCGCTCCATGGTTTCTGCCTGGAGATGACATAGATGGCAGATCGAGGGGCTAATGAAACCTCGTCTCTGGAGATTGTCCCATGTTAAGATCTTGTTCTGTAGTAGAATCCAGAGGAAAGTAGAGATTTTGGGCCAGAGTTTTGATTTCCATATTGTTGTCCAGATGTTGTTTTTCTAAAGGTTATGGAAATTCTCTTGTAGGGTGTATCCCTCCTTGAGAGTGAAGCTTCCATCCTCCTTGAGAGGTGTGTATCCCCATCTGAGAATGTCTGGGTCTGTGATTTTCCTGATTCGCCTTTGGGTTTTTTCTTGTTTCCATTGTTGCAGGTCATATTTCATTGCCACTTGGAGTTCCTGATGAGTTGATTTCCAGTTTCGCCAGGGAGAGTCGCTGGGGGTTTCTGTCCACAGATCTTCCGCTTTGAGAGTGGCAAGATCTTGAATGTGATTTTCGTAGGATTGTAGATTTTCTTCTAGTCGGAGGGGTGGCATTTGCTGCCAAGAATCCATCCAGAATAGGGCACTCTGAGCATTGCGGACTTTCTAGAAAGCATGTTCCTGTATGAGTGGTTTATTTTTGAAAGCCGCATTCTAGATGTTGGAACCCTGAATTTCCCTTGCATTCTCATAAGTTGACTTTGGTGCGTATTTGGGGTATATTTTCATTTCCAAAGTTTTTCCCAAAGATCTGTTGGAGTTTTTAGCCATCTCCACCAAATTCTTGCTCCCATGATGCTATTTAATTTACCAGGGTCCCGGAGGCCCAGACCACTTGAAGATTTAAGCTTGCAGACTTTATCCCAGCTGACTAAGGCCCATTTTTTGTTCGGGTTGTGTCCATGCCAAAGAAATTTTCTTTGCAGATTCTTGATTTTCTTTATAACTAATTGGGGGGCAACCAGGGCTTAGAAGAGGTAAGTTGGGATGGCCTGGAGGACTGACTTTAAGAGAACAATTCTGACTGGAAGGTTGAGGGAACGAAAGGTCTAGTTGCTGAGACGATTGGTGATGGAGAGTAGGAGGGAGTCACAGGAGATTTTTCTTGTTGTTGAGTCAGAGAGAGGGAGTCAGGTAGCGAGAGGGCAGAGTGCAGACAGGGGTATTCAAAATTTGAGAAAGGTGATGTTGGATTGCCAAAGTAGTATTGAAAAAGAAGAGCTGTGATTTGGTCAGATTAAAGGTGGTGCCAGAGGCTTTCTATGAAATATGAGAGGATGGAGCTTAGTTTTATTGCTTCTTGCACGATGGGGGTATTCATTAGTAGTGTATCATCGACAAATTGGATATGGCAGGTTGCCGGTTCTAATATGTGAAGAGGGCGGCCTTGGAGGGAACCATTTTGAATTGAGGTCTTGATATAGCGTCCTAGTCCTTCATCCATTATGACAAAAAGAAAAGGGGCCTCCTTTCCTTATCCCTCTTGAGGGGGAGAAGGGTTGAGAGGGAACACCATTGACGAGGATTGAGAAGAAGGTCAAGGATATGAGGTTCATTATCCAGGAGACCCAATCCCTGTCGAAACCAAAAGCCGATAGAAACGCTTTCATATATTGCCAGCTTAACTTATCAAAAGCTTTTGAAAGGTCAAGTTTTAGAAGCATACCTGGAGTGTGGGTGCTTTTGAGCGAGTGAATGATTTCATGGACAAGAATGACACTATCCATTATTTTCCTTCCTTCGATGTATCTTAATTTCTCATTGGAGATGATGAAGGGTAGAATAGGCTTGATCTTAGAGCTATGACCTTGGAGATGATTTTTTAGATCACATTGCAAAGAGCTATGGGTCTGAAGTTCCTCGGGTTTGTGACTCTTTCTTCTTTGGGTATTAGGGTGAGGAAAGTGGCATTTAGTGTTGGAAGGACTTTGCCAAAGCTGCATGATTCCTCCACCAGTTTCCACACTTCCTCCCTTAACATTGGCCAACGGGAGTGGAAGAAGTCTGTTGTGAAACCATCTGGACCTGGAGCCTTGCATGTAGGTAAGTCTTGAATAGCCTGATCCACTTCTGCTTGCATTATTGGTGTCATGAGATCCTCATTATGTTCCTGGGTGATTATAGTTGGGATGTTTTGGACCACCCGCTCTATTGCTAAGGTGCAATCCACCTGGGGTTTGAAGAGGATATCCTTGTAGAAATATGTCAACTCATGTGTTACTTCCTGATGATTTAACAGGGTGTTGCCTTGCGAGTCTTCCAGCTTCGTGATGTGATTGATAATGCGTCTGTGGATCATAGAACGATCGAATAATTTGGTGTTCTTCTCTCCTTCGTTGAGCCATTGAACCCTATATTTTTGTCTCCACAAGATCTCTTCTTGCTTGTGCCTTTCTTCTAGTCGCCTTTTGAGTTCATTTTCCTCCTGCTGCTAGGTGATTGTGTATCCTACTTGAATGAATTGTGCTTGGAGGTTCTCAAGTTTTTGTTCCAATAATTTCATCTCCTAAAAAATGTTCCTAAAGACCTCTTTGTTCCATTTGTGTACCTGTTGTTTGAAGTGTTTGAGTTTTTGCTGGAAGCAATACATTTTGGGGTCCATCTGTGTTTCCACAGTGCTCCACCAGTGACGGACCAGCTCCTAGAAATCTGTATGGGAGAGCCAAAAATTTTCAAATCTAAATGGTTTAAGCTTGGGGGTGGAAATAGTGTCAACCCAGAGCTGAACCGGCCAATGGTCCGAACCTACCTTCGGGAGGATGTTGGATTCTACTAGGGGGCCTTCCAAGAGGAGAGTTTTTGAGATGAGGAAGCGATCAAGCCTGCAATCTGTTTGGTAGTTTCCTGATCTTTTGTTGGTCCAGGTGTAGGTGCCATTGTTGTTCTCAATGTCTACCAGTCTAAGGTTCTCTATGAGTTCATGGAATTTAGCGCTATCCTGCTCCAGGCGCTTTTTTCCCCCTCGCTTTTCCTCTAGCGTGAGAATCATGTTGAATTTGCCTCCTATTATCCATCGCTTGCCCTCCGCTAAGGATCCTAAATAAGCCAGACTCTAAAGAAAGAGGTATTTGTCTTGGTTGATCTGCAGACCATAGGCATTTGTGATCATTCCTTCCTTGTCTAAACCAATGGTTCTGTAGTGCGTTGTGATGGTGCATGGAGTGGAGAGGCTTTGATTGAGGATGACTGTAGCAGGATTCCAAAGGATGGCCAGGCCTCTTGAATCCCCTTTTGAGCCCGTTTGATAGGATTCGCAGTTGTGCCAACATATTTCGATGATATCTTCTGCAGTTTGCCTTGCACATTTTGTCTCTTGAATCAGAAATATATCAAGGTCTTCCATTTTGATGTAGTTTCGAAGAATCCTTTGTTTGGATCTTCCATTTAGGCTTCTGATATTCTAGGTGAGGATCTTCATAGTTAACAGTTTGGTGGGTAGGAAAAGGAGCTCTCTGAGATCCTGTGAATCTGTCTCGAGTTGATCATATAGTTTCCCGCCTCCTTTATTAGTTGATGAGTCGATTTTATGCCCCTTCGTTTGTTTTCTTTTGGGTGTTTTATTGGATCTTGGTTTGGGTCTATGCTGATCCCCAGCCTAGATGTAGCCCCTGCTGATGAGTCCATAAATACTTTGTGGACTTTCCTGAGTTGGTCCTCTGGTAGGGTTTGGAGATCCTTATTGTTGAGTGCTTCTTCTAACCTGTCTAGGTTGATTTCTGCTAGGTCCTGCTCATCCATTTCCATGATTGTATCTTCCTCTCTTTCTGGTTATTTCCCTAAGACTGGGTGAGTCTGTGGATCTACTTGGTTTGCTAGGGTTTGATGATTTTGTGCCAACTGATCTTCCTTGTACTTGTTGGGATCTTTCCCCACAGTCTTGTGGGGGTTTTCCACCCCTTTTTCTTCTGGGAGGCGGTTGAGGGCTTCAAAAGAGTTATTAGTTGGGTTTTTTTTTCTGTTGATGGTTGTGGGCTTCTTTTGCGCTTGTCTCCTTCGACTTTGAACTTGAGTAAATCCTTCCTTTGGTTTCTCGTCAACTTCCTTCTTGTGGGGGAGCATTGAGAGCGCAATCTTTGAAAATGTGTCCATATTCATGACATTTTCAACATCTGAAAGGGATGTGTTCATAGTGTATGGTTTGGGCCCATTCCTCATCTTGGTATTCTAAAGTAACTATGCTTGGCAGAGCTTTGGAGATGTTCATATAAACATATATCCTAGCATAAGAGGTGTATTTTCTTTGTTTAGTAGCTTCGGAAGATTTGACATATTTACCCAGGGTGTTGCCTATGCCCAATAAAATTTCCTCTAACTAGAACTCTTGGGGTAGGGAGTAGAGGGGAATCCATATCAGTGCATATGTGAAGTTTTCCTTTTCTGGGCAGAAGCGGTCTGTCCATAAACGTAGGTAGAGGCTAGTCAAGTTGTAGAAATATGTCCCCCCTTCAAAGATCCTCTCCTTGTCCTCCAGGTTGTAGAATATTATTATAAAGAAAACTTTGGAGCTCAGCTGAAGCTCATAGTCTCCCTTGGGGTTCCACCACACCTTGATCTAGCGAGCTAGGTCTCTTTCTGTGGGGCAAAGACCTAGGAATTTTCCTATGAGGGCATGGTCTCGCATGAACTGCATATGCTCCCCTATCCTGGTGGTTTTGATGATGTACCTGGGTGCAACTGGGGCTTGGGGGATATATTTGTCGGGTATCCAGACCCGAGCTGCTTTTGGATCCGAGGACTCAGCCTCTGTGTTCGATTCTTTTCTTATTTCCATGTCTTCCTGCATGTATTGTTCGTAAGTGTGATGGCAGCACAAAGGATGATCGACGTGCTCACAAGTTTTCCAGATCGTTGGTGGCAATGTTTCGGTAGGAGGGGGATTTCGGCCCCCCTTCTTCTCCCATTCTTCTGAGGCGGTCAATGCAACAGGTCTGATTCAATCAGCGCGTACTAAGGGAGTAAGAGAAGGTTCAGAACTAATGTTGCAGAGCCGAGCATGAAGAAACCCTCTGAAATGCTAGATTCTCCTCGGATGTCTTCAAGCATATGATTTTTTGATCATGATCAATATTTTGATTATCAACTTATAACCATTGCATAAATTTTATTAATGAAGTAGGAAATTGTGTTAAAATTTTATTAATGATATATGTTTAAATTCTTATTTTAAAAAAATCATAAGCCCTTGTTTAGCACATGGTTCTGACCTCTACTTCACCAAGTAAGATCTTAATTTTAGGTCTAATGCAAGTTTGGGCCACGGTGTTGAGCTCGGCACCAAGTGTAAACTCGGAGTTTGACAAATCAAGTCTTGATTGTACAACTAACCAATATAAGGGAGTTTGATTGTACTGATAACCAGTATTACAGTATATTAAGGCACCATCTACCTTTGTCTTGAACTGTTTCCATTTAAAGTAATGGATATTGAATTTTTGTGCAGTTTTCAACCTTATGTTTGATCAACTCACCATTTTTTATAAATTAAAAATATGTTGAACACCAAAATTCCTATCACTAATGAACTATAAATCAATATAATACCCTCAGCATAGTACATTGTGCCAGGGTTCGTGTTAATCCAACACAGCACCAACTTGTCACCACGGTTGTCTTCCCTGCATTCTAGCCCACTATTGAATTTTTTTTACCATTCTGGTTTGCCCCAAATTTCTGGAAAGATATGGAAAAATATGATGTTTCATTAGTGGGTACATTGTTGCACATATACAAAGCCATGGCGAAACCCAGTATTGTATTTGGGTACATTTCGTTCGTTGGGATTCTCTCAAGCCTAGAGTTCGTTAGGGATTAAAGCTTGATACATTTTGTTCATTTGGATTCTCACGGGCCTAGAGTAGTTTTTTTGGGATTAAAGCTAGAATTCCTCTGTTGTGGAGGATCCCGAGATGGGAGTGGAAATGCTCTGAAGGTATGAAGATGTTCTATACATTTTCATATATATATATATATATATATATATATATATATATATATATATATATATATAT
>ML792985.1:175521-211319 GCA_009831015.1 Picea engelmannii | reverse complement strand
ATATATTATTGGAATTTAGATGGATGATTAATTGTTTGTCTATAAATTTAGACCACGAATTAAGAGAGTAGAACCAGTGGAAAGAGTTCATATTCCTGATGACTTGAGTTAAAATTCTAACAGATTATTTAATTTAGTGATGTATAATGTTAGATTTGGTTTATTGTTTTAGGAGTATTAATAGCTCAAGAAAATAGTTTTGTTTTTTTTATTATGGAACTGGTAACCCCATTGATGATCGTTGGCGTTGTGATCCAGATTGGGAACACAACAGAAAGAGGGTCATAGAAGATGACCTAATAGGGTTTAGAGCATTGATGTCTCTTTGTCCAAGCGGTTCCTCTCACAACCACCTGGCCGAGGACAGTCATGGACATGTATAATATACCTACAGTAAATTGGCAGCTTCATATTTCTTCCCTTTAATACCTTATCTCCTTGGCCTTGGCTTGGCTTGACAAATGTCAGGTCTAGGATAGTGAACCCACAACAACACCTTACAAGGAGTGGAATCCTTTGGTTTTCTTGTTCCTCTCACCACCACCTAGACGTGGATAGTCATGGACATGTATAATATACCTACAGTAAATTGCCAGCTTCATATTTCTTCCCCTTAATACCTTATCTCCTTGGCCTTATCTTGGCTTGAAAAATGCCAAGTCTAGGATAGTGAACCCACAACAACACCTTACAAGGAGTGGAATCAACTGGTTTTATGGCTCACTGGTATGCTACCTAATCGTTGGGAAGCCTTAAGCGACATATACATGTTAGGCAGTCCTGCTCAGATTGCAATTGCTATACAATCGTGAATTTGTCTAAAATAGAAAGGAAGATAAAGTAGTCAAGAATATCATTTGCTTTGCAGAAGAGAAAAAGTGTTTCTTAGTACTTGTAGAAGCCTAGATCAAAGCATAATTCATTTGCATAAGTTGCAGTTTCCAGGGAAACCATCTCATCATGATGTGCTTGAGGTATGTTCAAACTCATGGAAACTCTTGCACTCGAATAAATCCCTATCTCACAAATTTCTTAGGATTTTTGGTTAGTGATATGAAGGAAAGAGTCTATGAATACTTGAGTTTTATGAGAATTGCATAGGTCTTCTTAAAAACTCTTATTATGTTGTTGCTTTGGTGACATTTAAAGAAAAAAAACAAAAATTTTAAAATCCTATAGACACAACGTTCATGCAACTTACAATAGATTTTTTTATGGAGATTGTCGCTAAAAAGGACATATGAGGGCTCCTTGACGATGTCTAAACTTCCATGATTGAGCTAATTGATGAATTATGGTTTACTGCGGAAGGATATATGTTTGGGAGACCCTTGGTGGTTTCTACATGAAGGAATAGAAATAAAAGAGGCATTCAAAACTATCCATATGGAACTGTGATAGCATTCTGGTAACACTGGCAACTTTTCTCCTTACATGAATTGATTTTTCCTTGTTGCTTTGATAGCATGTGAAATTGAATATGTAAATGCATTTCTTCTTACGACTTTCATAACCTTTTAGAACCTATCTTGCTTCTTTCAGAGCCTTTTAGATTCTATAGTCTATGTAATTGAGTAATTCAGGGCAATGAGGAGCAGGCAACATCGTAGAGCATTGATGCCCATTGTCAGACTAGGAAATAAATACAAGTGGAAGAGCAATGAATTATGGATGTACGTGGATGTTTGATAATTTTTCTCTAACATGTTCTCAATCTCCCTTTGTCCTTCGTGGTACCTTTGGATCTTCTTTGGCTCTTCTCCCATCTTCAAATATCTTAATATATATGTTTGCAACTCTACTATATTTGGAGTTGATTTTAATGGTGCGACTGCTGGTGAGACTGCCTCTGTTGCTGAATCGACTGCTTCTTCGACTGGATTTGCATCTGTATCTGGACCTAAATCTGCAGTGGGTGAAACTTCTTGCTTTGGTGCAGATTCAAGGTAAACTGTCTTTCGCCATCAGAATGGGAGATCTGTGAGACTTAATCTCATCTTCCTCCAACATATGTGCACTAGCATCCAACATGTGCACTAGCATTATTGATGATTATCAGAGTACCAACACTGGTTCAATGAGTTCTAGCATATTCAAGGAAGTGAAGAGTTGGTGGTGAGGCGGTGGCATCGGCTATAATGAGCAGGAGATGGCATCAATTAACTGGAATAACGAGCCTGTGGTGAGGTGTTGGCATACGCTGCAACAAGTAGAGCACTACAGTCAATGGTGAGGTGTTGGCATAAGCACTACAGTCAATACATCGACTGCAACAAGTAATACATTGAATGCAACAAGTAGAGCACTGTAGTCAATACATCAACTGTAGCAACAACCATCTACACTTTTTTTTTTATAAATTTATAATTTCAGAAAAATAGTGGGAAAAAACGGAACATACAAGGCTAATAAAGTATCATCAAAACCCCTAGCCCAATCACAAAATCAGCATTATAAAATAACAAAATATGAAAAATTATTTATGTTTTCAAAATAATTAAAATTATAAATAGTTTTTTCAAACATTAGGAAATTTTTTTTAAAGTTACCAAAATGCACCAAGTATTGTACTAAAATGCACCAAGTGAAAGCTATAGTCCTTGCCTAGGCAGAGACTAATAAGGGAAAATCAAACAAATTAAATATTTGAAAGGGAATGAAAGGTCCTATTAATATTGCAACAACTATGTAAATAAAAATGAATTGTTTAAAAAGCAAGTGTTGTTGGAGTTACTTCACACACACCTAGGATTTATTTTTCCTAAGGTTATTCCTTGTTTATTAGTCATAATTAGTCATTATTCAGTCTCCTATATTTTAGGGGAGAATATTCCACCTGTAGAATATTCTCTTTCAGTTGACAGTTTAGTTTGACTAGTTGAGTTGAGTTTAGATGTTGCATTGGTTTTGTCACCATGCAACATTGGGATCATCACCAACTCACTACTCTTTGTTCAGTCAGTTAACTGAAGACTAGTTGATTAGTTAACTCAGTTAGGTGGCAGTTCACTCTCGTAACTGCCTGAGAGACTAGACTAGGTGGCAGTTTACTCTTGTAACCATTGGTGTGTGTCCAGATCAATCTAGACCACCACTATGGCTCATTAGTTACTCATTTATCCTATATATATTGTAAATTATTCATTCTTTGAGTGTGGAAATGGTTAATGAGAATTCTTCCATTCTTTCTATCTTGCTTCTTCTTTCTCAATTTCTCTCTGCAAATGTGTGTAGTATTTTCTAGCTAGATCTATTCTGTGCAGGTTCAACACATTTACATGGTATCAGAGCTGATGGACTGCCAAGAAAAAGATACACCAAATTATTTTTGCAGGTACTGAAGATTGAAGAACCCAACAAAGATGGATTATTCACCAACAATACTTCTCACGCCTCATAACTATTTGGAATGGAAGCCAAAAATTCTGCTTCTATTCAGATGCAAAGGCTTGTACCAAATAACTATGGCAATGGAAGTAGAGCCTGATTCTGTCGATGAGAAAAACAAATTTCTTAATAGACAAGATATGACCATAGGATGTATCCTCTATTTTATTTCTCCCAAAATTCTCCATCAAGTATATGATGACTCACAAGAATTCACTCCAAATGATTTATGGAGCATATTGGAGGTTTATTTGGGAATAAGGAAGAATGCATGCAAAATGTTGACAAGATAGAGAATGTAGAAAATCCACTGGAAGATAAATCGTCTCAGTTTGAAGTGCCTTCTACACAAGTATCTACAAAAAATTGTATTCCATTAATTGAAGATGATGTCTACTCCATTTCAGATTTGTTTTCTAAAATTCATGTGGAAGATATATGACATCCATCTTAGGAGTCACATGCAGACACTTTTGCATGCACCATGCATGCATCTCAGGAGTCAAAAAGGGAGCCGCGCACATCAGACATCATTCTGATATTTTCTGGAAAAAAATTTGCAGAAACAAATTGGATATTTGAATTCCTCTCGGGAAAATATCCAATTTCAAAAACAAAATCGTCCTAAACGAAGTCCGGAAACTGAAGTTATGATCATTTGAAAAACAACAAAATTTCAGCATTTTTCCGGAAATGGCCGTACGGTTTTCAAAGTTTCATCCAAACTTTATTTGGATATTATTCATTACAAGAAGATAAAGTGGATATATGTGGAAATATCAATGATGCATATGCTTCATCAGATCCGTGCAGACATCTACATCTTCAACAAAATCTTCAACGAGCACAAACTTGCATAGTTGTAAGGTCTTCTTGGAGTGAAGGACATGGTTGCTTAGCAACTGCCTTTTGTTCCTTATTATTTTTTATTTTATGCATTGTAATTTGAGGGGGGGGTTTGTTCCCATGAGGTTTTCCCTCTTTCCTCGTTTAGTTCAGTGTATCTTTTGTATTTGGGTATCTAACATGGTCTCGTAGCCGGGACCCATTCTTTATTTTCACCATAGTGATGTTCAGGGGGGGTGTTGGAGTTACTTCACACACACCTAGGATTTATTTTTCCTAAGGTTATTCCTTGTTTATTAGTCATAATTAGTCATTATCCAGTCTCATATATTTTAGGGGAGAATATTTCACTTGGAGAATATTCTCTTTCAGTTGACACTTCAGTTTGACTAGTTGAGTTGAGTTTAGATGTTGCCTTGGTGTTGTCAACAAGCAACATTGGGATTGTCACCAACTCACTACTCTTTGTTCAGTTAGTTAACTGAAGTCTAGTTGACTAGTTAACTCAGCTAGGTGGCAGTTCACTCTTGTAACTGCCTGATAGACTAGACTAGGTGGCAGTTTACTCTTGTAACTGTTGGTGTGTGTCCAGATTAATCTAGACCACCACTATGGCTCATTACTTACTCATTTATCCTATATATATTGTAAATTATTTACTCTTTGAGTGTGGAAACGGTTAATGAGAATTCTTCCATTCTTTCTATCTTGCTTCTTCTTTCTCAATTTCTCTTTGCAAATGTGTGTAGTATTTTCTAGCTAAATCTATTATGTACAAGTTCAACACATTTACAAGTGTAAAATTAAAGTTAAAAATATTACAACAATGATGTAAATAAAAATGAATTGTTTAAAAAACAAGTGTAAAATTAAAGTTAAATTCTAAACACATAAAAATGAATTATTTAAAAAGCAAGTGTAAAATTAAAGTTAAAAATATTGCAACAACGATGTAAATAAAAATGAATGGTTTAAAAAGAAGTGTAAAATTAAAGTTAAATTCTAAAGAGTAAGGAAAAAAATAAACAATTAAATATTTGAAAAAGTGGTTAATGCATATTATTGTAAATATTATATATATAATATTATTTTTTTCATTTTTTTTCATCATTAATTTTAAAAATATTTTTTACAAATGCTGAAAAAACCCCTAATTTAATTCTGAAAATAATAATTAAAATGAATCTAACTAAACATATATAAGCTCAAACACATGTCTTATATTTTTCATTTCCATAAACTTTCCAATTGACATTAAAAAAAAAAACTTACAAAGATTACCTTTAAACATGTACACATATTAAACAATAATTGAAAATCATCGCTAACTCAATGACTACACCAAACACACTTCCAACCTTCAAGGCATACAGTGACATACATACGTCCTACTAAGCAGGTGTGAACACACTCACACTTATCCTTGGAAACAAATATTCAATGATGAATTGAAACATGGTCTACTTTGAAAATATAGATAAGGGGGCAAATTATGGCGATTGACCCAGCTCTATTGTCATTAGGATATTGCTCCATTGTTGCTCTTATATAATCTATAGTGATGAAAATAGTGATGATATATATACTCATGAAAATAGTATAAGTCAAATCAAATGTTTATATTTCCACATATAAATGAGTGAATACAAAAAAAGAATTTATAATAAATTGTTTATTATGAAAGGGCTTGAAACTTGTAATAATATATTATTTATGTATAGAATGTTAAGTTTATGTATTTATTAATTTAGTTATTTAATTTAAAAATATTTTAAATAAAGTAAGTTAATAAATTGGCTGTTGAAAGAGTAAAGACACGGATGTTTAAACATATAACTCATTTACATATAGTTATAGTGAGATAATTATAATTTAAATTTGTAACATAGCAACTTCAATATTTAATTTAGGGATTTGGTATATTATCTATATGAATAGAGTATCCAAGAAAGATTAAACTTGGCATTGTGTTTTAGCTTGTTAAGTCTAACCTTTACTAAAAGGTTATTGCATTCCCCCATATTTTTAGGGGATATAAGACTTAACACATGAGAAACGACTCCAACACCTGGAGACGAGGAAGAAAAGTCGTGTTTGTTCCAAATTAATCAACGAGAATATATAAATATATATATATGATGGATGATTGGTTTGAAACGGTTTAAGATGGTTGGAAACAGTTGGAGATAAACCAAAACTAATTCTCCATTATTCTAACTCTCCCCTTTAATGGAGAAAGGATTTACATCCACACCTAACATCTCCCTAAACAATTCAAATTTGATCTTCCCAAGAGGCTTAGTGAAAATATCAGCAACATTTTCACTAGTATTACAATACATTAAAGAAATGTCATTAGACTGCATCTTTTCTAGAACAAAATGGAATTGAGTATCAACATGTCTTGTCCTTGAATGATAAATTGGATTATTTGCCAACTTGATTGAGCTTTGGTTATCGCATTTGATTATCGTAGCTTTCTTTTGTTTCTCCAACATCTTGAAGTAGTCTTCTCAACTAGACAACTTCACAAGTTGTTGCACACAACGCTTTATATTCTGCCTCAGTGGACGAAAAAGATATAGTAGGCTGCTTCTTACTGCTCTATGAAACAATCCTGGATCGAATGCCAAAAGCATAACCTGTAGTAGATCTTTGATCATCCCGATTGCTAGCCCAATCTGAATCTAAGTAACTTGTCAGCTCAACATCGAATGAATCAGTATATTTAATACCATAATCAAGCGTGCCTTTGAGATACCTGAGTACCCTTTTTTCTACATTCCAATGGCTTTCTAGAGGTTTAGCCATAAACTGACTTAACACACTAACAAAGTATGTTATGTCAGGTCTGGTTGTAGTGAGATAGTTCAAGCTTCCCACCATCTGTCTATAAATTTTATCATTTACCTCCTTCGAACCATCATCGTAGTAAAGTTTCGTATTATGTTGCATTGGAACATAAGAAACTTTACACTGGTCCATTTTAAACCTCTTAAGTACTTCTCTGACATATTTTCCTTGAGACACAAAGGTTTGACCAGCATTCCTCCAAACTTCAAGACCTAGGCAGTAATGTAACTCACCAAGATCTTTCATGTTTCAAATACATGTGACACTTGCTTCTTGATAACACTAATCAATTTATTTGAATTTCTTGTAATAATTAAATCATCAACATATATGGGAATCAATACAATGTGCCCTTTTTCATCAAACTTGGTATACAGATTTGGATCACATTTGCTACTCATAAAACCCTGCTGAAGAAAGAAGGAATCTATCTTCTCATACCATGACCTAGGTGCCTGTTTCAGTCCATATAATGCTTTCTTTAATTTACATACTAAATGTTCCAGACCACTTTTCACAAACCCCTCTGGTTGAGTAAGGTAAACCTCTTCCTTTAACTCACCATTCAGGAAAGCAAACTTTACATCTAATTGGTGAAGCTTCCAATGGTGTTTTGTAGCTAGTGCAATTAACATTCTTATTGTGTTTAATTTAGCTATTGGTGGTGTTTTGTAGCTGGTGCAATTAACATTCTTATTGTGTTTAATTTAGCTACTGGTGCAAATGCTTCTACATAATCAATGCCCTCTTTATGTGAATACCCTTTTGCCACCAATCTGGCTTTATATTTATCTATACTACCACCTGCTTTGAATTTAGGTTTGCATATCCATTTACATCCTATGAACCTTTTATCTTTAGGCAATTCAATCAATTCCCAAGTTGTTTTTCATTATAGAGTCATATTCTTCCTCCATTGCTTCTCTCCACTCTTCGTGTTCATTAGCTTCATTAAAACTCACGGGTTCTATGACATCTGAAATATTACTCATTAGGGCATAATCTTTATATTTTTCAGGTGGATGAACCTGTCATGAAGATCTTCTTAATTTGTTGGTGACTTCTTCTTCGTTTTGTGAAGATTCTTCTTCACTACTAGATGTATCCATGTCACTTGGTTCCTTTTCATGTTGTTGCTTCTCTTCTTTGACCTCCTCGTCTTCAAGAAGTACATGCCATCTTTCATGACTGTTGTCCACATTGTTTCCTTCTGCCTATTCATGGAAGATTACATCTCTACTTGCAAACACTTTGTGAGTAGATGGATCAAATAGTTTATATGCTTTAAATTCTGAACAATACCCTATAAAAATACATTTGATATCTTTAGCATCAAGCTTCTTCATGTTCTCCTTTGGAATGTGTGCAAAAGCCTTACACCCAAATATCCTCAAATTATTAACTGTTGGTTTAGAATCATACAAGGCTTCGAAAGGAGTTTTATGATCAAGACACCTTGTTGGACTTCTATTCTTTCAGTAAACATCAGTGCTAATGGCCTCAACCCAAAAATCATTTGAGAGATTCTTACCTTTTATCATACTTTGTACACACTCCACCAGAGTTCTATTTTTCCTTTCTGCAACTTTGTTCTGATGTGGAGTGTGGGGTACTATAAATTATTGTACTATTCCATTATCTTTACAGTACTCGATGAAGTTCCCCAATCTGTACTACTCTCCTCCTTAATCTTACTCTTACTTACATTTTCATATTATTGAAAAGAACATTCCAAATTATTACTTATACATATGTTTGGTGAACTATAATCATGTGGAAACTATAAATAGGATTATTCAACAATGATAACTATATAGAAAATGGTATAAATAACATTCCAGATTATTACTTGTACATGTGTTAGTGAACTATAATCATTGTGGAAACTATAAATATCACGATTCAACAATGATAGCCATATAGAAAATGGTCTATATTGGAAGTATAGTATATGCAGAGGCAGAAAGTTGAGAGGAATTCTCAATTTCTAATGACTACACCAATTAATTGTCAAAATACTTAAATCTGTTAATGCAATTTTTTGGTTTTTTATTTTAATATATTAAAAAAAATTATTTTTAAAATATTATTTTACATATAGTATCTCTTATGTGCATACTGAACAATATTAATATTAATCATGATTTAACTTTTTTCATTTTTAAAATTTTATGAGATTTTTATATTAATCAAAGGAGTTGATTTAACTTTTTAAATTTTATGAGCAATTGATTTAACTTTTTAATTTTTTAAATTTTATGAGATTTTTTTTTTTTGGAATAAATTGATAAATGATAAAAAAAATTTACCACCCATAATACTTAATAATTCAATAAACTTTCCTAACTTTATTAGTTGATTTAACTTTTTAATTTTTTAAATTATATGAGATTTTTTTTCTTGAATAAATTGATAAATGATAAAAAAAAATTACCACCCATAATACTTAATAATTCAATAAACTTTCCTAACTTTCTTTGATGAAAATTTCAAATAAAATAAAAGACAAGATTATTATTATTTATATGCGTCAAAACTCTATTCTAAACCGCCCTTTGAACACCTCAAAACTCAACAATTTTGTTCTAGAAAAGCAGTTAATCCTGTAAATGCGATCCGGAGAACATGGAAATACGTGATATTGAGATTACGCTTCATGGCTCCCCTTTCTTTAGAATAAACTTCGGTGAACTAATTGAAAAGGGGGAGCTATATAATAATAATAATAATAATCTATTTTTAAGGTCACAGCCAAGCCAACACACCAAATTGGTGTATGAGACCCCCTTGTTTGTGGGACAAGGGACCCCCTTCCGCCCAACGATTTGACTGGTAAATTCTACGAAGGTATACATACCCTACCCCCCTCTGGATTTGAACCTGTGACCTCTCAAGAGGAAACACATGTTCTTAACCATTAGGCCCACTCATTTTTTTATATACAAACATATAAAAAACTTCGGTGAACTAATTTAAAAGGGGGAGCTATTTAAAAATATATAAAGATGGATATCAGTGTATGGGCGTAGTCTATTTGTTAGATGTTTTCACCCTTTTTAATCCAAAATTGTTTCCAACTTGGTCCTTCGATTTCGCCTGCATATCCGTCACCCATGAGGAAGGGTCAATGTGAGCACATGAGTTCAATTTGTGGTTAATAAATTTTGGTGCAAAGGGTCCAGAACTACATTACACACAAATGGTATTAGAGCCATGACATTATTTTCGCGCCGGGTATGATAACATATCTCTCGCTCTGTTAAGTTGTTTTGTTAATAAGTAAAGAAAGAATCTAGAGCCGTATCAAGAGTCTCGGGCCTTTGAAAGACAAGGTTTCCACTCTTGTGACTCTCTGAAGCCGTATCAGAAGTCCCGGGGCTTTGAAAGACAAGGTTTCCACTTCTGCGACTTCCTGATAGAGAAACTAGTTTCTACCTGAGCAGTTGGCCAGGAGCCTATCTGACATTCTCTCTCTCTGGAGCAAAGGACTAAGATTAAACACCTTGCTTTTCTGTGCAGTTATAGTTATCTCTCCTATAATTTATGGATTCTTCAGTCTGTTTCCGCGAATTACAAAATGCTGAAGATCAAAGTACATCTGGAAGAGACTTTGTTAGTAGTCTAGAATCTATGTTTGCTAATAATAGATCTCGGAGTCTAAATTACGCCAGCATTGAAGAGGTAGAAACTTAGCCTCAAGCTGCTTGGAAATTACTCGCTATATCTCCCAGCCAAGTCTATAAAGACCTAAACATGTTTCATCTCAAGGCTGTCTCTAGGGTAATAGTAAAAGAATTAGTTAGTCGGATACAACAAAATAGTGATGTAAGACATACTATTTCCTTGATAAATGTCAAAGAAGTCCAAAATGAAGCCAAAAAACATGGAACAAATTATCTACATTTTGGATGTATTCAAGTTAGAATTAGTCCTCTGGTTCACAAAGGCATTGATGCCTATGCTCTCTGTACAATCCGAGATACAACACACAATAAATTTATTAATTCACTAATAGGAGGAATAGTTGCCCCTCTTTCTAATGGTCCTGTCTATTTTGACTGCTTTCCCAACTTCTCTGTATATACCTTTGATGATAACCTTGGAGAAATCTTAAAACTCCAAATCAGAACCACTGGATTTGATATGTGTCAATCCCGAACAAATATATCTATACAAACAAGGGGATGTTTTAGACATACCAATACTTTATTTCCTGCAGTCTTACATTACCCTAGCCGAACTTCTCAATCCAGTACTTTGGTGCTAACTGACCCATTAAATCAAAAAATGGAGCATCAAACAATTAGGTGTGAAAATCTTTCTTTCCCCACAGACTGGGTTATTGATACACCAAAAGCTCATGTCCCAAGAGCAATCACATCTGCCCAAATAAAAGAATCTACATCTTCTGCAGTTCTCTCTTTTCCACAAAGAGCCTTATCCCATTCTATTTCCTCAACACCATCTTCATCATCTTCTTTATCATTTTGCTTACATCCTTCACTACAAGCCTTGGCAGACTCTATCAATCCTGTCTCTTATGCAATTCAATGCCCAGATTGTAGAAAGCTAGTAACACTATCCACTCTTTCTGCATCTAAAGAGGATGATCATTTGCAGTTCGAACATGCCAACCATAACCCACGAACTAATCTTCCACCCCCACATTCTACTAAAGAACCCTGTCCACGCCCACAGTGTTCTGACTTTCCTTTCCCTCATGAACCACATGTTCTTGTTGTACAGATAAACCCATGTACAAAAATTAACAAAAGGTGCCAAGCGGTTATACCAGAAGATATTAGAAGACCATATGTTCCTGAAATCAAAAAATTCCTTTCTTTAATGATGGGTTGTGAAAAGTATAAAGTAAAAGCAGAATGGATGAAAGAAATGTTAAATTGGGATCTCTTTACTCATCCAAATGGTGAAGCTTTTGCTGAAAAAAGCTCAACAAAAGAAAAGCTGGAGTTGTCAAAAGAGTGGAAAATGATCATGGATGAAAAGGATATCTTTATTTCCTTCTATGAATGGAAGACTAAGAGAAGGTTTTTTAATTTGGCCAAACCAAAAATCTGCTCAAATAAGCCTTTAGAGCCGTGTTTAATCAGACAAATATGTTGCTCTGTCCAAAGGATTTCTATGTCTGATTTAGGGAAAGAAATCAGAAAACTTAAAAGGTTTATCAGAGAACAAAAGGACAAGACAACAAAAGAAGAACAGATGTTGGCAGTACAACATCAAAAGTTTCATGTCCTCATGGATTTAGAAATCCAAGGAATACCTTTTCATCTAAAGACTCTGCTAGATACAGGATCTGATCTAAATATTCTGAACAAAGAAATTATTCCTGTAAAGTTTTGGCAAAAAACTCAGACAAGTGTTGTTGGACTTGGAAATATTCCAACAGAAATTTCCTATGAGATTCCTGCAGCTATTCTTTGCTTCAAACATTATTGTCTACAACTAAAATTTTTATTAGCTGATATCCCTATAGCATGAATTCTAGGGACACCATTCTTTGCAGCAGTTGAACCCCATGGATCAACTATTTTAGCCAATGACAAGCCGGGCTATTTTATCAGCATTCCTTCTAAAACAAAAGATAAGAAGATTGTTATCAAGCTCCCTTTTGTTTCCACTCCAAGGATATCTAATATGGTACAAACCATACAAAACAAAATCTTGAAAATAGAAGAATTAAAAGGTCAACAAGCTGGGATCAGAATAACAGAGCAATTGGGTCAAAGACAAGTTCAAGAGAAAATTCTTTTGTTAAAACAAGAATTTATTGACCAAGTATGTTCTGAAAATCTCACAGCTTTTTGAAAACAAAAGAAACATGAGGTTTCTCTCCCATACAAAGAAGACTATCAAGGAAAACCTTGTAAGAGTAGAGCTATTCCGATGAATGTTGAATATCAGAAATTATGTGCAAAAGAAATTAAGGGTCTCCTCAAGAAAGGGTTAATCAGAGAGTCTACTAGTCCTTGGAATTGTTATGGTTTCTATGTAAACAAACATTCTAAACAAGTAAGAGGCATTCCCGGGCTAGTAGTAAATTACAAACCTTTAAATAAGGTTTTGGTTGATGATACTTATCTAGCTCCAAATAAGACCAGTTTGGTTACCCGAATTGTTGGTGCCAAAATATTTTCAAAATTTGATTTAAAATCAGGTTTTTAGCAGGTGGCTATTAAAGAAGAAGACAAATTCAAAACAACCTTTAACATACCAGCAGGTCATTATGAGTGGAATGTTATGCCATTTGGTCTAAAACATGCTCCAACCAAATTCCAAAGGGTTATGGATGATACATTAAAACCCTATTTTGATTGGCTCATTGTATATATTGATGATATTCTTGTCTTTTCTTCCTCAGTAGACCAGCATTTTAAACATCTCAAAAAAAATTTGCAAGTAATTAAACAAGCTGGTTTAGTTCTTTCAAAAAAGAAGCTTGATTTGTTCCAAACAGAGATCAAATATCTGGGACATACCATTAAAAATGGAGAACTTACCTTGCAAATGCATGCCATAGAATTTGCAAGTAAATTTTCTAATAAGATAACTGATAAAACTCAGTTACAGAGATTCTTGGGTAGTTTAAACTACATCAGCCATTTCTATAAAGATTGTGCCCAAGACAAGAAATTGTTGAATGACAGACTGAAAAAGGACCCTAGTCCTTGGACTGAAGCACATTCTCTAGCAATCAGAAATATCAAGGCCAAAGCTAGAAATTTACCTATACTACATATTTCTGATGATGACTTGCCCAAAATTGTTGAAACAGATGCTAGTAATCTTGGATGGGGAGCAGTCCTTAAACAAGTTAGACTGCAAAGAGACAAGAAAAAGGAAGAAATCATACAGTTTGCTTCAGGTCTTTAGCAAGCAGCCAAAAGAAATTATCCAGCCCTTGATAAAGAGATAAAGGCAGCATTAAATGCCATTCATAAGTTTGAAATATTTCTTATTTATAAGAAATTTCTCTTGAGAACCGATGTTGCTGCCATGAACAAGGTCTTGAATAAAGATATAAGATCCCCTGGTGATGCTAAATTTGCTAGATGGAAAGCTTTGTTCAACAATTTTGACTTTTCTGTTGAACATATCAAAGGTACTAATAATTCCATCCCAGATTTCCTAAGCCGAGAACACTTACAAGGTTTCTGCATGATAACCTCTATTCAACTCATAAATGGAGCAGAAACACTGGTAAATATTCATGACTCTTTAAATTGGGAAATATATGAATCTGAATGGAGGCCACATTGGGAACTAAGAAGCACCAAAATACTAACTCAAACAACCCAGCTTGCATATTCCAATCTAGTACCAAAAATCCGATCCAGGAGAGTCTCAAATGTGTTAGCTCCCATCATTACTAGAGCTTCACAAAATGCAGTTGAAGCACAAGCAGCTTTAACTAATATTTTTCATGATATTGATCTTATTTGGGACATTAGCAATAATCTGTGGAATAATCAACAATACTTCTGTCTAAACAGACCATGATTATTATATCATTGGCCTGAAAGAAATCCAGAAATCTATTTCCCAAATAGTGATTATAATTATTCATCTTATAATTATTCAATGACTTAGTTTATATATCCATGAGGTAGAGGGATCAAATCTCAACATCCCACTTTTCATGGCACTCAATTTGGCCCAATATCCACCAAGATATGGCCAAATAACCAAAAATGGTTAATAAAAATCAATAAAAACCATAAGATATGGTCAAAAACCCATTTTATGCCAAATAATAGGGATAAGCCCCCCAAGATGAGTGCACACCCCTATTTATGGTCATATGGTTGAGCTTCTCGGATTCAAAGGCTAATTCATAGCCATAACTCCCCATAATAGGTGCGTACCCCCTAAACCCGGTCATATGGATGAGGTCACACCCTTCAAATGTGCCCATTACTATTCCCTTGCACTTTAAACATAATAAAAGGGGCTTGATATTACAAGCTTCTCCCTTGGCGTGTTGGTTGTTGGTTGTTCCAAATCTTAGCGCCTTGCTTCAGAAGGTCATGGGTTCGATTCCCATGAGCTCTAAAATATTTTTAGACCACCATACAAAGTATTGTAATTTAAATAAATTAAAAAGTGTTTCTTATAACAAGAAACATGGTGGGTGTGTTGGTGTTGGGCCATTTCTCAAGGTGAGTATTGTAATTTAAATAAATTAAAAAGTGTTTCTTATAACAAGAAACATGGTGGGTGTGTTGGTGTTGGGACATTTCTCAAGGTGGTGGTCGTGGGTTCAAAACCCATTGACTCCAAACATTTTTTTGGAACTTGCAGACAACTGCGATGGCCAACTGCGATGGTTTCTTAGAGGATGCGCAAGCACGCTCAAGGGTGTTAATGCTCACTCATCATATGGGTGAGTGATTTTTCACGCCATATGTGTGATCACTGGGTGCCACGTAGCTTCCCATGCCTAGGCCACGTGGTACCACCACATTTGCCCAAACTTTGCCACGTGTCCAAACTGCATTGGTCCAATTTTTCCATAGATGTCCAGTCACCGGTCGCCACTTGTCAACTTGGATGGATCCCTGTCACCACCCAGTCACCCTACTGCCTCTACTGCCACATGTCAATTTTCCACTACCATGTCAACACTGCTGATGTCAACATTTGACTGGACCTGTTGACTTTTTCCCTATTTGGGAAAACGATCAAAGTGCGATAACTCTCGCATACAATGTCCGTTTGAGAAAGTGGATATATGGACGGAATCGGGAGAACAAGACAGATGCAATAGCGCTGGTCTTGTCGAATTCTAAGCACTTTGATTTTTAGGCATTTTTTAGCCCCATCAAGCTCCTAGATCCAAATCTGGATCACACCTCCCCACTAAAGAACCTTTTGGTCCCCAAAAGGCTTATTACATCAATCAACTAATGACAAAACAACCTAGACTTAAAATTAACTAGACTCAATAAGTGATTTCATAAATCAAATCACTTTTATTACATCAAAGACAATGACACTGACTCAATTTACATATAGGGCATAAAATCCGCCCAGTTCCAGTCGAACGACCCATCTCTTATCAACGAAGTGTTGCGGTCGTTCCTTTGCTCCTCTACAACATCCACTTGTTGTCCTCTTGCAACGTCCTTCTATTCCTTTGCAGCATCAGTCTTTTGCTCGAGCCCTTCAGGCTTTGTTGAGCGTCGCAACTCTAGATGCACCTTCCAACATCTATCTTCACAATGTCCACTCTTCTGACAATGTGAGAAAGTGTTTCTTGCTCGAAAAAACTTGATGGAATCGTGCCCTGACTGAGTCGAATCCCCCTTGGATTTCTGTAGTGTACCCTTTCACTACCGAGGTTTCCAAACCTCTCAGTTACCATTCTATACATGAATGATAACATAATTCGTACAGACCTTATAAGCACATGCATTTAACATAATTAAACACATTTAAATTACAGAGTGAAACATATCTGGTTACCGCTATAATTAAACATTCCATAGCATTCAACAGTAACTCATTTACACAGCGGAAAACATGAAACATGAACAACACAGTAATGCCAAATGTGAAAATAACATAATTCAGGTACTTATCTTTGAACAGCTGTAGAATTCACCAACCAAGTGCAGGCCTTCCCCGAACCTCCCAGCCTTAGACCACATTGTTCATCAGCTCAACAGTGGGTCACCCCCGAGATGGGACCGAGCTCCACCCCAAGGCAAGGAATCCTAGGCTAGGCTGAGGTTAAAGGGAAGATAGCACATACACAACCACCAGGAAGAAATCTCTCCCAGGAATCTCCCACGCTCACTGCCCACAGACCCTCATTCCCCACATGCCTGTTCCACCCCAGGAGAGTGCACCTTCTCTGTCACCTAGACAGTCCTTCGGCTACCAGTCTCCCTTACCTTGGGTTACAGGAACAGACCGGACCAGAATTCTCCAGGCTCTATGGCAGCTACAAGGTTCCTTCCAGGAGTTCTCTTCTCCCTCTACGCACTCTCTCACCTGGAGGAGTCGCTCACAGGCCAATGAGCCTCACGCAGTCCAATACGGCGTGGTCACAACAACCCATGGGGAACACAGACAAAGACTTCCCTAACCGGTTCAGCAATCACAAATGATCTCACGGTGATGTTTTCGGAACAGGGCTACATGCACAGGCTAGCTCAGCTTTTCCCGAAAAACCAGGGATTCTTCCACTCAAGTTCAACACAGGGTTCCGGTTCAGGAAATGCGCACATGGGATTTCTCAGGACAACACAGGGTTTTCGGATTTTCAGAGATAAACCAGGGTATTCTGGCAAATGGCGTACCAGTTCTACGCTCAGAGGTTCGGGTCAGAATGGATGCCAACCCCCTTCACAACTTTCTTCCTCTGTTTTATTTGCATGCACCAGGGTTGACACTTGTCACCCTGGAAACTGCATGTGTTCCATCCGTACACCTTCCTCCCACCACTTGGAAAGTCACACGTCCTTCCAAAAGGAATTAGGATAAAATAATATGCACATGGCTCTTTTTGGAAATAATATTAAAATATTATTCCAGGCCTAAGCCCCCTAGGCTTAGCCCCTAGGCTCAACACTCAGCCCCTTTCCCACCTTCCAGCCCCTAGTTCCTTGCCCACTCTGTGGACGCTCAGTCCCCCATCACTCATTCATCGTGGTCGGTCTGCACTGGCGGTGTTTATATTTTATTAATTGATCTGCATACGTATAAGTACATCAACAGGCTCCTGGCCTTCAACACTTAGGCTCCCTGGCCTAACAAAACACCTAAGCCTACAGCTTATACAACACTTGGCTCACGAGCCTATAGAACACATTTACAATTCTTTGCATAAAACATGATCTGTGATGGGGCTCGGCCTTGGGGACACTACAATCCCCCTCCCCTTATTTTTGTACTGTCCTAAGTGCAACTTACACTGTCTCTGCAAGTCTTTCAAAATTTTCAAAAAGATGCGGGTACTCTGCCCGCATAACTTCTTCATGCTCCCATGTCGCGTCCTCAGGACCGTACCAGGTCCACTGGACCTTTACAAGCCCTATAGCTCGATTCCGGAGCTGCTTGTTTTTCCTGTCCAATATGCGCACAGGATGCACTTGCAGGACACCTTCTGGTTCCACCTGAATCACAGTCCAATTGATTACATGATTAGCATCAGGTACATATTTCTTAAGCAGTGAAACATGAAACACATTATGTACAGTCATAGATGTAGGTAATGCAAGCATGTATGCAACTGGCCCAATCCTTCCCAGGATTTCAAATGGCCCACAAAATCTTGCTGCCAACTTGGCGCAACTTCCCAACTTCAGGGAACTCCTGTTAGCTTTCACTTTCAGGAAAACATGGTCACCCACTTTAAATTCTCTATGGGTTTTGTTACTATCAGCATAACTTTTCTGCCTGTCCTGGGCAACTTTCAAATTCTGTTTGATTTTGTTCATCTGATCTTCCATCTCTTTGAGTAGTTCAGGTCCAACTACTGCTCTGTCAGCTGGATTATCCCAGCTCACTGGAGTGTTGCACTTTCTTCCATAAAGTGCTTCGAATGGGCTCATCTTCAGTGATGCATGGTACCCATTATTGTAAGCGAATTCTACCAAATGCAGGTAGTCTTCCCACCTTGATGGTTTATCCATCACATACATTCTTAGCATGTCCTCTATTACTCTATTTACTCTCTCTGTATGTCCATCAGACTCGGGATGATATGTTGTACTGAAGTGCAGATTCGTTCTGAATCCCTTGAACAGTCCTCTCCAGAAATTCGAAGTGAATTTCGGGTCCCTATCAGACACAATTGTCTTAGGAATTCCATGCAAGCGTGCAACTTCCTTTAAAAATATATCAGCAACATCTGCTGCTCTGTGGGTGGTTTTTAGTGGAATAAAATGGGCAGCTTTAGTAAGCTTGTCCACCACCACCATGATTGAATCATGCTACTTGCTTGTTCTGGGCAATCCTGTGATAAAATTCATTGTTACCACATCCCATTTCCACTCAGGAATAGGTAAAGGCTGCAACAACCCTGCTGGGTGTCTATGCTTAGCCTTGACCTTCTGGCATTCCATACATCTGGCGATGTATTTAGCAATTTCCTTCTTCATACCTGGTCAAAAATAATGGCTTTTGACTGCTGCCACAGTCTTCTGATATCCAGGATGACCAGCATAAGTCACATTATGCATTTCCTTTAGAATTGCCAGCTTCAATTCTTGGTCATTAGGTACATACACTCTATTTTTATACAGAAGTAGACCCTCGGTTCCTAAGGTATAACCTTCCTCCGTCTGGGGTCTCTCATGCTGTTGTAGCTTTGCTACAAGTATTTTGTACTGCAAATCAGCATTTGCAGCTTCAAGAATTCTGTCTTTCAACTCAGTTCTGTACATGCTAATGGTTGTAGCATGTAATTCATGCACTTTTCTGCTGAGTGCATCAGCCACCTTATTGTCTTTCCCTTTGATATGTCTGATATCAAAGTCATATTCGCACAGAAATTCTAGCCATCTAATTTGCCTGGCATTTAAAGTTGGCTGATCAAATAAATACTTCAGACCATTGTGGTCTGTTCTTAATTTGAATTTCTTTCCCATGAGGTAATGTCTCCATTTCCTTAAGGCATGGACAACTGCTGCCAGCTCTAAATCATGAGTGGCATAATTCTTTTCATGCTCTTTCATCTTTCGGGATTCATAACAAATTACAGATCCCTCTTGGTTGAGAACTCCTCCCAGCCCTTCCTTACACGCATCTGTGCATACTACATAATCCTTGTCTGGATCTGCAATCTTCAGGATTGGAGCATTAGTGAGCAGCTGCTTCAATTTCTGGAAGCTGTGCTCACATTGTTCCGTCCACTGGAACTTCTTCTCCTTCCTTTGCAAAGAAGTGATAGCATGAGCTACCCTTTAACATCCGGCTATGAACCTCCTATAATAACCTGCCAGACCCATAAAGGATCTAACTTCTGTCACATTTCTTGGCGCTGGCCACTCTCAAATGGCCTGTACCTTCTCAAGATCCACAGTGATCCCTTCCTCTGATATAATGTGTCCCAGATAATGGATCTGCTTTTGATAAGATGAGCACTTGCTCAGTTTTGCATACAGCTGGTGTTCTCTCAACACCTGCAACACCATTCTCAAGTGTTGTTCATGTTCTTCCTCTGTCTGGGAGTACACCAAGATATCGTCTAAAAAGACTATGACAAACTTGTCCAGATAATTTCTGAACACTCCATTCATTAAACACATGAAGACAGCAGGCGCGTTGGACAGTCCAAACGGCACCACAGTGAACTCATAATGACCATACCTTGTTCTGAAGGCAATCTTGCTGATGTCTTCATCTTTTATCCTCACTTGATGATACCCAGATCGAAGATCTATCTTCGAAAATACTTTCGCATCCTTTAACTGATCAAAAAGATCATCAATCCTTGGCAGAGGATACTTGTTCTTGACAGTGACTTTATTCAATTGTCTAAAGTCAATGCACAGCCTCATCGTCCCATCTTTCTTCTTCACAAATAGGACTGGGGCTCCCCACGGTGACACACTGGGACAAATGTATCCTTTCTTTAATAGCTCTTCGAGCTGCAATTGCAACTCCTTCAGCTCTGGTGTGCTCATTCTATAAGGAGCTTTCGAAACTGGAGCTGCTCCAGGCATTAGATTTATAGAAAAGTCAATGTCCCTCTTCGGAGGTAGTCCAGGCACCTCCTGAAACACGTCCTCAAACTCTTTGAGCACCCTGTGGTCTTCTAGATTCGAGACCACATCTTGGAATGCTTCTTCCACTTGGGCTGCAAATAATTGACAGCCTTTCCGGTAACATTTCTTCAGCTACATAGCTGAGATTTCCCTCACAGCCACGGCTCTGGGAATTCCTTGGATTGTTACCTGATTTCCCTCTTCGTTCAAACATGTGAACCTCTTGTTTCGACAATCCAAAAGGGCATGGTGCTGGTCCAACCAGTCCATCCCAATTAAGCAATCATACGAGCCTAAGGGCAGAATGTTCAATTCAGCCTTAGTGCTCATTCCTTTCATATCCACTGAACAGGACTTAACCAATTCAGTGACCTTCCTCTTGGTCCTTGTGGCTAACTGCACTAACCAAGACTTCTCATGTTTGCTCTTCGTTAGATTCAAACTTTCCACCACCCTAGGATCTACATAACTGGCTAGCCCCTGAATCAATCAAAATAACAAGTGGTCGGTTGTTGATCATACCTTCCACTTCAATCATATGTGATTGAAATTCTACTTTCTTGTTGTCCAGGGCTGCGTAGATCCTCGACATTCTGCTGCCCATATCCTCCATTGTTTCAGCTTGCTAAACAGTATGGACAGTTCTTGCTTTGTCTTTTCTATGGGGGTAGTCTCTGTACCTATGATTCCCTTTACAGCCCCAACACTCCATGGGTGGAGGCCTTGGCATTTGTTCACTCCCTTCAACTTTCCTGGGCTCTTTAGAAGATGACTGTCCCCAAGAACTGTTTCTGAAAAAGGAAGGCTTGCTTCCCTTCTGCCTCTGTTCTTTCTTAAACCTCTTCTGGTTATCCCAAGACTTCCGAAAGGTAGGCTTTTCTCTCTGTTGTTCGTATAGGCATTTCTCCCTTATTATGGTTTCTTCCATGGTCTTAGGATCATCGTATTGAATCTTGTCACCAATGGAAGGTGGCAGTCCACTCAGATACCTCTGAATTTTGATAGCCTCGTCCTTGATGAATGGAACATACTTCAACAGTTCCAGAAAACTTCGTTCATACTCATCAATGGTCATACTGCCCAACTTGAGTTCGAAGAACTCCTTCATCTTTCTATCATAGTATCTTTTAGTCAGGTATTTCTTCTCGAAGTACCTCTTAAACTCCTTCCATGTGACCTCTTTCTATCTGATGTGTTGCACCTGCACAAACTGATCCCACCTCATGGACGCTTTTCCTTTCAACTGGTACATTGCAATTCTTCCCTCTGTATGGGAAGAATAATTCTGCAGCTGGAAGTATTTCTTCATGCCAAGCAACCATGTCTCGGCATCTTCCTTCTTCTTATGTTCCCCATCGAATGTTGGAGGTTTAATTTTATTCATCTCCCCTTTCAATTCCTCCCTTCCAGATTTTCGATGTTTTCTGGTAGGTGATGGGCTTGAACTACTATGTGTCTTACTGTCAGAACATCTTTGGGAGCGACTGTGATGTCGGCTACCACTCCTCGATCTACTTCTTCTCCCATGGTCTCTGCGACTCTCTGTCGTACTTGAGTCTCTTCCCTTCTCAAGTTTCTTCTCTATTCTTTCCAGACTCTGCAAGAATTTTAAGTTTAATTTCCCTTGCCGATCCTTGACTTTCATGAGCTTTCGGCTATCAGCTCGATGCTCCTTGGCCTCTCTTTGCAATCCTTCAAGGATTTTCATTATATGTCCTTCCTTATCCATCTCCTTTCCATGCCCATTAGAGTTCGATCCATCGACTCCTAGGTTAACATCCTTTCCTTCCCGTTCGTCTTCCATTTTAGGGATAATTTGCACTCTTCCCCACTCCATACTCGGAGTTGATTAACTGGAGTTTTGGCCTCTGTTGTATTCTGAACACACACTGTGCAATCCAGTTCAAAATTGTTAGGCCATTAAACTTCATGATTAATCCACAACATTTATAACTAATACGAACAAGAGTGAAAGACATCTCAACTTCACAAGTTTCCTGAACTCTGTCTGGCTCTGTGTTTTTCGGGTTTTCTTGAAATTCTCCTAATTCCTTATCAGGAAATTTTCCTTCCACAGGAAACTCTTTGGGGTATCCCTCCCTTCTATCAGGGTTACCTCTATTGGGGTTTTGAAACCGACATTGTTCTGGTGGGTTGAATCCCCGATTTCCGATTTTCCGATGGACTCCGTCCGTGCTAGCCCTCCAGGCTATAGCCTCATCATACGACCACTGCCCATGATCGTGATCAATCCTCTTATCGGGGTTTCGAAATTTTTGATGTCGCGATGCACATGCATTCACAACCTCCGATCCTCCGATTCCCGATGTGCTTTTACACTGGCTAGCTCTCCTAGCTCAGCCTCTGGTCCACATGACCATACTATATGACCTCCACCTTATCCCGTCGAGTTTCGGCGGTTTCAATGTCAATGCTCATATGCTCACGGGATCCCCGATGGGTCCCAGTCGTTGACTTGTCAACAGTTCTTTTGCCTGTCGCTTAAAATCTGCCACCTATCCTCCTGACAGTCGGTGTGGCCCCACGTTCCTAGGTCTTATCGGGAAATCACGTATCGTGATTTTCCAATGCATGAATCCTTTGCTTCCGGGATCTCCGATATCCTGATTCCCGATATGCCGACGCGCCTTTTTGCTTTAACCCTTCGCGGTTAAGCCCAGGTCCATGTGACCTCTACTCCGTGACCGTATTCAACCGCTCATCGGGGTTTCGGGTTTCAGAGTTTCAAAGTGTATGAATCACTTATCACCGGGGTTCCCGATTTCCTGATGAACTTCAAACACCGATGAACTTACTCCTTGTCGGGACTTCCCCGATGGCATATCTCTGCCACGTGTTCCCTAAATGAACGGTCCATATCTTGTCACAAAATCGCAGATCGTGATTCCGGGTGACGAGATCCCTATGTGCCCAAGAACTCCAATTCTTCGACTCTCTCCAGGAGTCTGACACGTGTCCTCTTTGAGATCCTACGGCTATGGTCCCTCCTCGGAATCTCAAGAATCACAAGGTCTCACTTCTCTGCCTTAGTAAAACACCGATGACTCTAATATCTTGACGCCTCTCCGGGACTTCTCCTCTATCCATGAGGACTTAAATCCTGTACAACTTCTGTCAACTCGGACGGTTGACGGGTAATCCCATAGGGATCTTATGACTCATGATCATCTCGAGTTTAGCTCCTGTGCAGTATCCCAAGGTTTTAAACCTTGTCCACATTCTCCAGATCTGTCGGTTACAAGGGTTCACCTTCCCTCCTGAACAGATCCGACGGTTCTAACACCATTGGTGTAGAGACCTATCTTCCTGTGGTCATAGACCATACCAGCTGTGGTTTCACAGCACCGCTACACCTCCTGAGCTTATAAACGCGGTCAAGCAACTACTTGACACACAAAAACAAACCAACGTCCGAAATTGACCATTCCAGGCCCAATTTCTCTTCACATTTTCGGTCGAAAGACCACTCAACTGGCCCATCTAGGCTCAGTGTCGAAACCTTGGCTCTGATACCAATTTGTAGTGTACCCTTTCACTACCGAGGTTTCCAAACCTCTCAGTTACCATTCTATACATGAATGATAACATAATTCGTACAGACCTTATAAGCACATGCATTTAACATAACTAAACACATTTAAATTACAGAGTGAAACATATCTGTTTACCGCTATAATTAAACATTCCATAGCATTCAACAGTAACTCATTTACACAGTGGAAAACATGATACATGAACAACACAGTCATGCCAAATGTAAAAATAACATAATTCAGGTACTTATCTTTGAACAATTGTAGAATCCACCAACCAAGTGCAGGCCTTCCACGAACCTCCCAGCCTTAGACCACACTGTTCATCAGCTCAACAGTGGGTCACCCCCGAGCTGGGACCGAGCTCCACCCCAAGGCAAGGAATCCTAGGCTAGGCTGAGGTTAAAGGGAAGATAGCACATACACAACCACCAGGAAGAAAGCTCTCCCAGGAATCTCCCATGCTCACTGCCCACAGACCCTCATTGCCCACATGCCTGTTCCACCCCAGGAGAGTGCACCTTCTCTGTCACCTAGACAGTCCTTCAGCTGCTAGTCTCCCTTACCTTGGGTTACAGGAACAGACCAGACCAGAATTCTCCAGGCTCTATGGCAGCTATAGGGTTCCTTCCAGGAGTTCTCTTCTCCCTTTGCACACTCTCTCACCTGGAGGAGTCGCTCACAGGCCAACGAGCCTCATGCAGTCCAATACGACGTGGTCACAACAACCCATGGGGAACACAAACAAAGACTTCCCCAACCGGTTCAGCAATCACAGATGATCTCACGGTGATGTTTTCGGAACAGGGCTACACGCATAGGCTAGCTCAGCTTTTCCTGAACAACCAGGGATTCTTCCACTCGAGTTCAACACAGGGTTCCGGTTCAGGAAATGCGCACACGGGATTTCTCAGGACAACACAAGCTTTTCGGATTTTCAGAGATAAACCAGGGTATTTTGGCAGATGGCGTACTAGTTCTACGCTCATAGGTTCGGGTCAGAATGGATGCCAACCCCCTTCACGGCTTTCTTCCTCTATTTTATTTGCATGCACCAGGGTTGACACTTGTCACCCTGGAAACTGCATGTGTTCCATCCGTATGCCTTCCTCCCACCACTTGGGAATTCATGCATCCTTCCAAAAGGACTTAGGATAAAATAATATGCACATGGATCTTTTTGGAAATAATATTAAAATATTATTCCAGGCCTAAGCCCTCTAGGCTTAGCCCCTAGGCTCAACACTCAACCCCTTTCCCACCTTCCAGCCCCTAGTTCCTTGCCCACTCTGTGGCCGCTCAGTCCCCCATCACTCATTCATCGTGGTCGGTCTGCACTGGCGGTGTTTATATTTTATTAATTGATCTGCATACATATAAGTACATCAACAGGCTCCTGGCCTTCAACACTTAAGCTCCCTGTCCTAACAAAACACCTAAGCCTACAGCTTATACAACACTTGGCTCACTAGCCTATAGAACACATTTACAATTCTTTGCATAAAACATGATCTGTGACGGGGCTCAGCCTTGGGGACACTACAATTTCTCTGATTCCTGCCCTGGCTGCACTGACTTTGCTAGTAGATTCTTTTTGACCTATAGTGTCGCGTCATCATGTCTTGGCATACTTCTTGTCGCCGTGATTTTTCTTCCATATACTTTCTGTTCCCAACAGTCTGCAACACAATGGTTATTGCTGCTACAAAACGTGCATGGAATCTTTTTCCTGATAAGGTTCATGACTCTAGCATGCTCATGAGTAAAGGTGGGCGAAGGTGATTTATACCTTTTAACCTATTCACCTTTCATTCACGACTCACTGTTTGCGTCACTGTTGGCTCGAGCTGCCTGTTTGCCTTGCCAAGTCCGAAACCATTCTGGTGTCAATTCTGGATGCCGCTTCCAACAATGGTCAGCATCGTGTCCGAACTTTTGACAGTGTGTGCATCGAATCACTGGACTCTCATCCTCAGAAGATCCTCCTGCATATCCCAATCCTTCCCAGAGTGGATGCTCATGCACTTCAATCGGCTCGGCTTTGCCTTGGCCATATTTTCCAAGGCCTTGCCCCTTCCGGTATTCGAACTTTGATAGCATTCTCATATCGACTCCTTTGCTATGCCTCTCAAATGCTTCTATCTCCGGATGGTTGGACTTTGCTTCCTGATCAGCTACAGGTGAGGCTGGAGTGTATTCAATTCTTTCTACTAGTGAAGAGAATGTGTCAAGGGCCTCTCCTATCGACTGCTCCTCAACTGGAGTAGCAGGAGTATATGAATCCTCCTCATCTGATTTCCTTCGGAATGGATGAGTTTCATCATCGCTAATAGGGCTTGGGCTTCTAGCTGAAGGATTTCCTCCAACTCGCCTTGCTTCCATTGTCAACATCAACGTTCACATTCTTCCCCTGTCTTCCTCGATAATCTGCACCAATCTTCGCAATTCAACATTCTCTTGCTGCATGGCTTGGTTGATCTCCTCGAGCTCCTGGAGTCTATCTCTCTTCAATCTTTTTCCCATATTCACAGTTCTTGCAAATGTCAACCTGCTCTGATACCACTTGATCCGAAAATCGAAGCTTAGCTATTACACACTATAACCTCAATTTAATCAAGACCTTTTTCTGACGGTGTATTTGAATATAAAGACAACAAAGACTTGAATAATTAAGAGCAATAACAGATATCACAAGAATGCAAACCATCAACCAATAGTACACAAGAAGTTGATAACGGAGTTCAACAATCTCACCTATGTCTCCGGGCCTTTGTCTTCAGTACGGGAGGCTTTCTCTATTAAATATTCAATGCTTTACAATTTGCATTCAAAATACATCATATAGGGCATCTGACTGACTAGTTGTATTCTTCTCTGTCTTAGAAACCTGACGCAACAGACGGCACTGAAAACGGAGTAATAGAACTCTCGAAAACTGCCTCCAAAGCTCAACTACTTGCACTGCTCAAGACTACTTGAACTTGGCTTCAAGTTTCTTTGCTGCTTCTTGCTTGTGTAAAACCTCTCAATGACTTATTTTATATAGCCATGAGTAGAGGGATCAAATCCCAACATCCCACTTTTCGTGGCACTCAATTTGGCCCAATATCCACCAAGATATGGCCAAATAACCAAAACTGGTTAATAAAAATCAATAAAAACCATAAGATATGGTCAAAAACCCATTTTATGCCAAATAATAGGAATAAGCCCCCCAAGATGAACGTGTGCCCCTATTTATGGTCATATGGTTGAGCTTCTCAGATTCAAAGGCTAATTCATAGCCATAACTCCCCATAATAGGTGTGTGCCCCCTAAACCCGATCATATGGATGAGGTTGTGCCCTTCAAATGCGCCCATTACTATTCCCTTGCACTTTAAACATAATAAAAGGGGCTTGATATTACAAGCTTCTCCCTTGGCGCGTTGGTTGTTGGGGTTGTTCCAAAGCTTAGTGCCTTGCTTTAGGAGGTCATGGGGTCGATTCCCATGAGCTCTAAAATATTTTTAGACCACCATACAAAGTATTGTAATTTAAATAAATTAAAAAGTGTTTCTTATAACAAAAAACATGGTGGGTGTGTTGGTCTTGGGCCATTTCTCAAGGTGAGTATTGTAATTTAAATAAATTAAAAAGTGTTTCTTTGGTCGTGGGTTCAAAACCCATTGACTCCAAACATTTTTTTGGAACTTGCCATATGTGTGATGACTGGGTGCCACGTGGCTGCCCATGCGTGGGCCACATGGCACCACCACATTTGCCCAAACTTTGCCACGTGTCCAAACTGCATTGGTCCAATTTTGCCATAGATGTCCAGTCACCGGTCGCCACTTGTCAACTTGGATGGATCCCTGTCACCACCCAGTCACCTTGCTAGCTCTGCTGCCACATGTCAATTTTCCACTGCCATGCCAACACTGATGATGTAAGCATTTGACTGGACCTGTTGACTTTTTCCCTGTTTGGGAAAACGATCAAAGTGTGATAACTCTTGCATACAGTGTCTGTTTAAGAAAGTGGATATATGGACGGAATCGAGAGAACGAGACAGATGCAATGGCGTTGGTCTTGTCGAATTCTGAGCACTTTTATTTTTAGGCATTTTTGAGCCCCATAAAGCTCCTGGATCCAAATCTAGATCACCACCATTATCAGTCCTCAACACTTTAATCATCTTCTCTGTCTGGTTTTCCACAAGATCTTTAAACTCCTTAAATCTCTCAAAAACCTCTGATTTCTTCCTCAGGAAATATATCCATGTCTTCTTGGAAAAATCATAGATGAAGGAGACATAATACAAGGACACACCAAGTGAAGGCACTGTAATTGGGCCAAACACATCACTATGCACCAGTTCTAGAATCCCATTTTCCCTTGTCACTCCAGATGGGAACCTCACCCGAATTTATTTCCCATATATGCAATGTTAAAAAAGTCGACTTCTAGCCCACATTCAAGAAAACCTTCGAGAATACTTTTTTTTTGCATAGCTCGGACTCCTTTTTCTCCAATGTGTCCCATCCTCTCATGCCATAACCTGGTCAGGTCGAGTTCATCATGTCTTGTTGAGTCGAGTTGAACTGACTTGGCTCGAGTCAAGTCGAGTTGTGTCAACGTCGAGTCGAGTCGAGCCGCATTCAAGTCTAGTCGATTTCAAGGGCAACGATGTTGTTGCATCCAGTCGAGTCGACATTCCCTAACAAATTGTACAGGGTACCAATATGTACTCCTCTCATTAAGACCATCACACCTCTGACCATCTTGCATGAATCCTTCTGAAACCGAGTATGCACACCCACATCACTCATCTTGTTGACAGATATCAGGTTTCTTGTCAAAACTGAAATGTGTAGAACACCTGGAAGGGTTCTTTTCCTCCCATCCTGTAGTTTCAATCAAACTCTTCCCCATCCGACAATTCTGGTTGTCGATTCGTCCTCCAAGAACACATCAACCCCATCATATTGTTCATATTCACAGAACCGTTCTTTATGTGGTGTCATATGATAGGATGCTCGTGAGTCGATCAACCAAACATCTTGATCCAACTATGTACTAGTCGACGCCAGGTACACATCACCTCCCTTCTCCGAGGTCATCTTTCTCTCAGTTGATTACTTCTCGTCGGATCCAACACTGACTTTTGTTTCCTTCGACTTACAGTCCTTTTTATAATTCCTAGCTTTATCGCATTTCCAGCATCTTCGCATCGAATGAACTAAGGATTTAGATCTACCCTTCGACTTGAAATTTCTACTAGAGAATCTTCCTTTGTCTCTGTCTATTGGTCGACCTCTCACTACCAGAGAATCTTTGGTCGATCCTTCCATGTTCTTTCTTCTCATTTTTTCCAACAACAGAGAAGCAACCACATCCCCTAATGCTAGTGTGGTTGTATTATTCCCAATAGCCATGACTGAGCTATCCTAGGAGTATGGAAAAAAACATAATAGGATGATACATTTCTCCTCATCAGTGATCTTTATATCCATAGATGATAACTAGCTTAACACGGTGTTAAACGTATTTAAATGCTCGGTCACCGAACTGCCATCACTCATCCTTAGAAGATACAATTTATTTATGAGAAACAACTTATTTACCAGAGATTTCGACTAGTATAAGCTTCCTAGATTGTCTCGCAGTTTCTTGGCTGAATCTTTGCCCGAGACATTTAGTAGCACCGAATCTGCAAGACAAATTTGTACCGTACTTCTTGCTTTTCTTTCGAGTTTCTCCCATTCTTCTGTCGACATGCCTGTCGACTGGGTACCTGGATAGACCGTTGTCCATTGTTCTTGATCCACAAGAATATATTCCATTTTAATCTTCCAAAGCTCAAAATTTTGGCCATTGAATCTTTCTATCTCTATTCTGGAACTTCTCTCCATTATGTACTGCGATCTTTAAAACAATTTATGACTTACGACTCTTAATGTACCTATGGTTTAGTTCTCATATTCAAGATTTGCAGATCAAGATCTGATATACTCGCCAAAGAATTACAACGCTCTGATAACTCACTTGTCATGGTAGACCTAAGCTCTGATACCACATGTCAGGAAATGTAGGGCACTTCCACACTAATGTTAGCAGAAGAGAAGAAGAATTTAATCAATAATGAAAATGAAAACAAGCAATCACATAGTACATCGAGATTTTACCATGGAAACCCTTAACCATGAAAACCATCATTCCTTTGAGCGCTATGTTCTCTTGTTGTCTTATTCATTTAGAATAAAAGGTTACATGTCTAACCTTGGTCCACACATACGACACGATCGACATCATACCCTCTTACACAAGCAAGAACAACCATGTAGCCAAATTGGCTTACATATGCATGACCAACAACCTACACTTACACAAGCATTAACCTACAAAAGTGCACTCTATGATCACCTAACAACAAAAACAACCTTTACGACCTTACAGCATGCCTCTTTATAGGCTTTACAACAGGAAAACCCCTAAATATTGGTTCCCAAAAATGGTTACAGATCCATGTATATCATTGGCTACAAATCCCGCAAATCTCGGGATTCTGTTACAGTTGACTCCAAGTTGGGTTTACCAGTTGATTACCATTCGACCTCCATTTGGTCTCTAGTCAGTCATCTCACGCCCACACTTTGACCTCTTGTCGGTTGACTTGTTGTCGATATCTTCGACTTCGACTTTACCCGGTCGCCTTCCTCAAACTTTGACTTGTTGTCGATCTACCTCGACTTCGATCGTCAATCAATTCACCTCGACTAGACTTTCACTGCAAAGAATATAACAACCCAACAAGAGGGAATCAATTTAAGTGAAAGGGAAAATACATGTATGTTTTTGAAAAAAATGCGAGCACATTACATTTAAATAGACCAAAAATGTAAGTGTATTTTTTTAACGACATTGTGTTTAACCATGAAAATAAAATCTCTCATTTTTAATATAAGCATCTTATACAATATACATGCAAAAAAAGCCATGCATTTTTTACCATTGTTTTGAACAAGAAAGAAAATGAGAGTGTTATATAGTTGAGGAAAATCACTTATTAGCAACTTATTGATTTTTGGTACGTTTAACATTTAATTGGCTTACTGAAGACTTTCATTCAAAATCCATTTTTCCAATAGCTACTAGCTATTCATGAAACTCTTTATATTTATAGGTTATTAATTCCAAGAAAAATTCTTATCTAAATGACAATATACATAACCCTAAAAACTCTTATATTCAACTACTCAAAGGAGAACCATAAGCACTTCACCACCTATTCATTAAAACATTAACATTAATATCCTTAATGAGATTAAAAAATTGACGTGGTTCATGATTATCATTTTCAAAGAGGTTCAAAGCCAATTCATATATCACTTGTTCATATCCTAAATGCAATTATAATTACTATTGGTCATATATAATAAATCTTTATGGATTGATCTTTTATGAGGAGAAAAATTGCAAGAATATCACTATGGCATGAGTGATAAGTAGGTGAAAAATTAGAATGTCATGAAACAATATTGAAGGGGATTTATTTGGTCTATGAAAGTGGGGTGTTTCCTCAAAGTAACATATTTTCCCCTTATGGATGACAAGCATGTTGGAGGATCCTAGTCAACCAATGGAATAGGTTGAGAGTTGACTATTAATATGAATATATGAATTGACTAGAGATATATATGTCTAGCCAACTAGGAAGTCAAGTTAGTTAACCATCATAGGTAGTTATGGTATTTGTTACTACACTCCATCTATATAAGTATATAAACATGTATGAATCTGCCATTATAAACAAGGGGAGATCATTAATGACTAATAAAAAACTACTTAGCGTTGTCTCTATAATTACTTCTTTGAATCTCCCCTTCTCCTCTTGATAAACATGTGTATGCTTTGTATAATATTTATTTTGTATTATGACTTATTATTGCACTATTAGTAACTAGATCAAGTCTTAATCCTTAAGATTACAACATTGATTTTGTTATTGCTAGAATGATATGAGACATACACATTACATGATAGATGAATCATGCATAAACGTTGAGTAAAAAGGAGACAAGTGACTTGTGGGAGAAGAAGTTGGAAAACTATTTGAAGATTATTCAAGAAAAAATCATCTGAGGGCCTTATGTAGGCTAGGGCACAAATTTTTACAGAAACCCATGGGAATTTTTTGGATTCAATACTCACAGAGATAAAGAAATTAATCAAAAGTCTTAACACATAACCAATTTAACAGAGGATGAAAAAACCTTAATAGAGACATAACAAAATTGCACAAGTGGGTCAAAAAGATTACAAATGAATTATGTGAAGAACAAGCAACAAAAGAATAAACATCATATTGATGATTATTCCCTTCTAGCCTAGGGTCTATCACTTATTTTGGTTAAGTATTTTTCCATGGTGCCTTGAATTTCCTTTGAAAAGACTTTCAAAAATTGCCTATATAAACATCTTGAGATGGAAGCCCTTAGTTAAACATTCCACATTGTCTTTTCTAATACAAAATGTAAAAAAGGTGTTCACATGACCATTTTTTACATTATACTCTCTATATTTCCTTCTAATATAGAATGTGGAAATATTTCTTGTGCACACCTTCTTTTGCATTATTCCTTCTGCATCACCTCCTAATCACCTCCTAATGGAGAATTTTGAAGGTTTTGCACCTTAATCCCTTCTTTTTCATTATGCCATTTTACATTCTCACATTTCTTGACAATCAACCTCCCACACTCCACATTCCCTGTATTGTTGGAGTGTGGAAACTCAAACACTATACCCCTTTCCCTACACACTCCACATTCCCTATATTGTTGGAATGTGGAAACCCAAACACTATGCCCCTTTCCCCACACATTCCACATTCCCTATATTGTTGAAATGTGAGAACTCAAACACTATACCCCTTTCCCCACACTTCTGCATCAACTTTCCTTGTTCACACTTCTGCATTCCCACATCACACTTCTGCATCACCATATCCTTTCCTAACTGCATCAACTTTCCTTGTTCACACTTTTGCATTCCCACATCCCTTGTCCCACATTCTTATGGATGCAAAGCTTCCATTGTAACATCCCATTGCTATTTTCCTAAGTTTTTTTCGCATTCCACATTGCTTTAACATGAAGATGTGGAACATTTCCCTTTGCACTATTTCCTAGCATTTACTCCAACTTAGGTGGTGGCCTACTACATTGACGTGTGACATTTTCTTCTGTGGAAGATCTAAGACAACAAAGCCTTTATGAAAGTTATAAGTGTACTATGAAATTTGACGTGTGACATTTTCTTCTGTGGAAGATCTAAGACAACAAAGCCTTTATGAAAGTTATAAGTGTACTATGAAATTTGGCGGGATCTTTAAGAAAGTGATTAGATAATAGTTGTGTACTTTTTGGCAATATATTCCTAAAGCGGAAAAGTATGAAAGCAAAGGATGGAAATATATTCCTAATATAATAAATGCATGTATGCATAAACGCTGAGTGGAAAGGAGAAAAGTGACTTGTGGGAGAAGAAGTTGGAAAATTATTTGAATATTATGTAAGAAGAAATCATATGAAGGTCATATGAAGGTCTTATGTAGGTTAGGGCACAATTTTTTAACAAAAACATATGAGAATTTTTTGGAGTCGGTAATAAAGAAATTAGTTAAAATTCTTAACACATAATTAATTTAACAAAAGATGAAAAAACTTCTTAATGGAGACAAACCAAATTTGTCTTAATGGGTAAAAAAGATTACAAATGAATTTTGTGAAGAACAATTAACAAAAGAATGAACATCTTATTGATTATTATTTCCTTTTAACTAAGTGGCTATCACTTAGTTTAGTTAAGTATTTTTTCATAGTGCTTGAATTTCCTTTGAGAAGGGCTTTATAAATTTTTTAAGTAAACATTTTGAGATGGAATCTCTTAGTTCCACATTGCACATTGTCTTTTTTAATGAAAAATATGCTTACATGCCTAGTTAATTAAACAAACTTTAATTAGACAAGCTAATTAGGGAAATGGGGTTCTTAAGTTCATAGTTCTACAGGTGCTATCCACTTCCATGTATAATAACTTTTTCTTTGATATCTTCACAAATGAAACCTTAACAATACTAAGAAAAATGATAATAGACATTGAAAAAAAAGTTGGTTGAATATGTTTTACCATGTTAGAGCCCAGTCTTTATGCCAATCATGCATATAATTAAGGTCCATTAATATTAACATTCATGTTAAATAAATATACATGTTAGCCATTATAGAATTACATAAGTTGATAATTTTTTGAAAATAAATGCTTAACACTATTAAGGATAATGATAGACATTCAAAAGATTGTTGATTGAATACTTCTTATTATGTTAAATACTTATTACATAGTAAGTATTCAACTAGTTTTTTTTGTTCAATGTCTATCATTTTGCTTCGTATTGTTAAGGTTTCATATTTGAAGATCTCAAAGGAAACTTTGTTAGACATGGAAGTGGATAACACTTGTGGATAGCACATGTAGAAATATGAACTTAGTAACCCCATTTTCCTAGTTAGCTTGTCTAATTAAAGCTTGTTTAATTAACTAGGCATGTCAACACCTATTTTACATTTTGCAGTAGAAAAGACAATGTGGAATGTGGAACTAAGGGATTCCATCTCAAGATGTTTACTTAGGAAATTTTCGAAAGTCTTCTCAAAGGAAATTCAAGGCACCATGAAAAAATACTTAACCAAACTAAGAGATATCCCTAGAGCTAGAAGGGCATAATCATCAATAGGATATTCATTCTTTTGTTGCTTGTTATTCACATAATTCATTTGTAATATTTTTGACCCACTCGTACAATTTTTTTTATGTCTCCATTAAGTATTTTTTCCATCTTCTGTTAAACTGGCTATGTGTCAAGACTTTTGATTAATTTTTTTATCTCCACGAGTATTGACTCCAAAAACTTCTCAAGGATTTTTGTAAAATATTGTGCCCTAGCCTAAATAAGTCTCTCTCTTAGATGATTTCTTCTTACATAATCTTCAAATAGTTTTCCAAATTCTTCTCCCACAAATCACTTATCTCCTTTTCACTCAGTGTTTATGCATGCATGAATCTATTATGTAGTGTGTATGTCTCAGATCATTCTACCAATAACAAAATCAATGTTGTAATCTTAAGGATTAAGACTTATTCTAGTTACCAGTAGTGTAACAGAAAGTCATAATACACAAGAAATATTATAAAAATCATACACATGTATATAAGGTGGAGAAGGGGAGAAGAGAAGTAATTATAGAGCCAACAATAAGTAGTTTTGTATTAGTAACACTCATACATATTTATATTATTATATAGATGGAGTGTAGTTACAACTACCATACCTATCTCTATTGGTTGACTAACTTGACTTCTTAATTGGTTATATATAT
>ML792985.1:162006-175471 GCA_009831015.1 Picea engelmannii | reverse complement strand
TATATATATATATATATATATATATATTCAATTCATATATTCATATTAATAGTCAACTCACAAGCCTAGTCCACTTGTTGACTAGGATCTTCCAACATGCATGTCATCCATAAGCGACGAATATGTTACTTTAAGGAATCAAACCCTAGCAAAGGGAATAACAACACTCCACTTTCATTGATCTGATAAATACCATTCAATATTATTTCATGACATTCTAATATTTCACCTACTTATCACTCATGCCATAGTGATATTCTTGCAAATTTTCTCATCATAATTTAGATCAATTTATAAATATTTCTTATATATGGCCAATGGTAATTATAATTGCTTTTAGGATATGTACAAGTGATATACACAATTAATTGGCTTCTAACCTCTTTGAAAATGATAATCATGAACTATGTCATTTTTTAAATCCCGTTAAGATATTAATGTTAATGTTTAAATGAATAGGTGGTGGAGTGTTTATGGTTCTCCTTGGGGTAGTTGAAGGTAAGAGTTTTCAAGGTTATGTATATTGTCATTTAGATCATAATTTTTATTGGAATTAATAATCTATGAATATAAAGAGTTTCATGAATTGCTACAGACAAATCGATGTCGAATGAAAGTCTTCACTAAGTCAATTAAATATACCAAAAATTAATAAGTTGCTAATAAGGCAAAAGTGATTCTCCCCAATTATATAACACTCATTTTTTTTCTTGTTCAAAACAATAGTAAAAAATACATGACTTTTTTTATTAAAAAAAAATAGGTACATAAATATAAAATGCTTATATTAAAAATGAACAATTTTATGTTCATATTTAAATTAGTTAGAAAAAATACACTTACATTTTTTGTTGTCTATTTAAAAGTATTGTGCTTGCATTTTTTAAAAATACAAATGTATTTTCCCTTTCACTTTTCACTTAAATGTATTGCTTCTTTTAATTCTAACTTTTTCCCTGACCGAGAAAATATAAAACTTAAAAAAATTAATCATTTAAAACATTAATTTTTATATTATAACCATGAAATATGAGATGGGATGGGTTTGTGACCTATATAACATGAGAAAATATAAAACTTGAAAAAATTAATCATTTAAAACATTAATTTTTATGTTATAACCATGGAATATGAGTGGGTTTATGAGAGGAGGGCAGTGTCTTATAACTTCGATTAGGATTCAATTCTTTAAAAAGTGGTGGATGTTTTCCGTCCAAGCCCAACATGCTTTAGCAAGAGGATTATCATAAGGACATAAAATCATGGCTATTGTATTGAATCTAGTACAAACTCATTTCATTAATGTTAAATGGTATTCCATCTTTTTTGTTAAATGGTACTCCATCTTTTTATAAACTATGAGTATTTAATAATAAAAACTTTTTTAACATTTTATAGTATATAGCATTTCATTAAGATGTTTTTTCAATATTTATATTAAAATTTAAAAAATTAAAAAAAATATATTTTTAAATTTTTAAAGATATAGTTTAATTTTAAATTACAATAATTTTTGGATAGAAAGCACATCCACTACATTCCTAAAGCATATCCACTACACTACTAGTTGTAGGAGTTAATGACCTAGTGGGAGTTTTAGATTTGATCATATCACAACTTATCTAGTTGTTATTTTTGTTGATGATTACATTTCTTTTCATTTAAAAATTTCAAAGAAGAAAAAGGATTTGGAAAAAAAAAACACTTCTCTCATCCACATAATAAAATGGTAAAATTAAATATTTTGTTTTTACCAAATAAAAAAAAAATGAAATGCCATGAGAAATAAATTTCCTACATTTAAAGCTTGGCAAATAAACAATGAAGACAATATAACAAACTTGGCAAATAAACAATGAATACAATATAACAAACTTACGGTGGATTTTTTTTTATAATTATGAAATCAATTTAATTTAATGATTTATTACATTGAACATTATTTAAAAAAAAAAACTTCATTCATTTAAAAATAATAATAAAATGTAATTTCATTAAATAAAAAAACTTCATTCATTTAAAAATAATAATAAAATGTAATTTCATTAAACTGTTATTTATAATAATTAAAATAGAAAAATAAAATAGAATAAAATATAAATAGAATAAATTGAAAATGAAATAGTTCTAATATAAATTTATACAACAAAATATGAAAATTTAAATAATTTCGAAGTTTTATATATCAATTTAATGTTTCCATAACTTTAAAAACAGATTATTATTATTATTATATTAATTAAGAGAAAATAAAATAAAATAATCAATTTAATAAAAAAATACATATTAAATGGAGCACACCTATTCAAATTTCAAAATAAAGCTCATGAGGGAAGAAGAGTTGGTGAGCAATTTAAGTCACCTCTTTGAACCACCTCGAGGAGCTCTAGGCCTATTACCCTAACTTCGATTACAACTGTGGCCTGACTGCGTCAGAGCTACGAGGAGGGCTAGATTCCCCTTTGCAAAACGTTAAAGGATGGATTATTTGGAGAATGCTCAGAGCAGCAGCCCCTTTGATCCAATCAAAATGGAAAATCGATCAATCTATGGAATGACAGTATAATGGGAAATACACCCGTGGGTAACAACGAGGAGTTGCAGGATCTGAAGCAATATAATGCGCCCCAATCGACCAATCACAAGAAGACGAAAAAAGCTGGGGAAATCAAAACTATTTTGTAAAAGCTGGCTATGGCTATCAACATCTGTTGCAAGCCCTTCCAGGACCCCTACGTCAAGAATTTGGAGATCTTCATTTGGGAAGGTGGCTCTCTCCCCAAAGTCAACACCTTATGTTGGACTATGGTGCACGACCGCATCCTAACAACAGAAAATTTGAAGCGACGAGGGATTCAGGGGCCATCCAGGTGTGCGCTCTGCAAAGCAGCAGAAGAAAGCTCAATCCACTTATTCTTCAAATGTCCCTTCATTGTCTAAGTCTAGAACCTTCTCTTTGCAGCAATTGTCTCAAGGACTTCAATACCCAAAGACTGGAGAGAAATGTTTCAGCAATGGATCATTTCCCAAAAAATCAGCCCTCAAACGAACCTGGACAACATTGCCCAAGTTTATTTGTTGTGAGATTTGGTTATCCCAAAATAAAGCGATCTTTCATGAAACTCTGTTACCAGCCAATAAGGTCCAGGTGACAATATGCAGCCTATTATCAGATGTTATGCTTAGCAAATGTGTGAACATAGATGAACCAAGTCAAATGGATTCAACAAAGCAACAGTGGCTAAATGGCATAATAACATGGGAAGCCAATCATTCAAAATCAAATTCCCTAGAATCAGTCAACAAAGAGCCATGTGGAAGCTTAGAATGGATGACAAAGAATTTCAGCAGTGGAGGCAAAACTAAAACAAGAAAATACTTTTCTTCGATGGTGCTTCCAAAAGCAACTCTGGGGCGGCAGGAGCGAGAGGGATAGCCTTTAATTCATATGGCCAAATCGAATTCTCCCATGCTTGGGGACTTGGGACATGCACAAATAATCAAGCGGAGTATCAAACAACATACATGGGGGATTATGTCTTCTAGGGGGATCAAAATCAAGAAATTCTTGTCATTGGAGACTAAGAGCAAGTCATTAATGCTCTGTGAAAATCTCAGTTCAAAAAAACACAGTGTATCACAGAATATGCACAAGGATAGAAGGCAAAGAAGAAAACTTCAAGAAGGTCACATACCTTCACGTTCTAAGGCATCAAAACTCCCAAGCCGATCAAATGGAAAAGAAAGCTGGTAACATGGCACAAGGACAGCTTATATCCCACCCCCTACATAGACATGCAAAATAAGAAATCTTTGGCTTCTAGCACAAACTCCATCTTTAGTAAGTAGCTAAATGCTTGAATGTCAATTTTGTAATTTTAAACTTCCTGCAAGGCTTTTATTATCAGCCTGAATATGTACTGTAATGAGTAACTCTAGTTTCTCAGGATACTTATTATGGAGGCTATGCTCCTCAAGACTCTTTGATGTACTCTTTTCCCGCTATCCTTGGAGTGGTTTTTTAAAAATAAAAAACCTATTTTATTATTATTTAAAAATATGTTAATAAACATTATAGTTAGTTTAATGAATGATGCACCTTTAATACTTATTTTAAAATGAACTTTAAATAAATAATAATTCTTTTTGAAGGTGTAAAAGTATGTTGTTGTAAGGTGGCAAAGTGAAAATATTGTAATTTATAATTGCATGGGTGAGTGGAATAATGGAATAATGTGTAAAATTTGAGAAATCAATAATACATTTGAAATATTGGAGGGGATTTATTTTTTAACAAATAATTTTGTATCAAGTGAGAGAGTATTACATTTCTAGTTTTTTTTTTTTTTTAAGAAAATTATTGTTTCTAGATAATAGATTTGTAGCAACAAAATTATTTTTCTAATATGATCTCCTCAACAAAACATCGCCTCCCTATAATGGAATGTTACCAATAGTAATCAATTTGCATAGATATACCCAAAAAGTGAATGATTTCTTATCACAAAGAGACATGCTTCACTTATCATTCTCAAGGAACACACTAGTTCACCCATGTACATACAATGGAACAAGTGCCAATTATGCAAGGAATTCCTTCTTGCAAAGTTTCTTTCCATCTCTATCCTATTGTGGAATGATTTGGTATAGTTAGAACTATGTTTTTTATTGTTTAAGTAGGCCTAAAACCAAGGTATTTCACCATTACTAGTAAAAGGTTCCATGCTACATTGGTATTGTGCACCATAACAAGAAAGTAATATGGCCATAAAATATATTTGCATTGTTTATAGAGGAAACTTGAAACACATATGACAATGCTTTTACAATAGGAAAAAATTAAGATGTATAAAAGGAAGCATTTTTTGGTAAAACAACAAATAAAGAGTAGATATGTGAATATGTTGGCAATATCCTTGATGTTGGTTGGAAATTGTTGCAACGTGATGAGGTCTACACACATGAGGGAAAACATGAACTCATGAAGGTTTCTGTATCAAGGCCCATATGGTATTATGATGAATGAGTCCATATTAAGATAAATAAATAAATAAATGGACCATTAGCTTGAGTTGTTAGTGCAACATGTTATCCTCATGGAGAGTCTTCTCTCTTTTAAGTATGGTAGTTATGTTTTGCAAACCATCAAAATAAAAACCATTATAAAGTAAAATACCCCCAAACCATGCAAAAAAAAAAATGAGCCAATTTAAAGGGCATAGAAAATTCTTCATAAGTAATTCAATTTAAGAATTTATGAATTAATATTAATGAAAAATAATAAGCTAATAAGTGGAAAAACTCAAGATTTTTGTAGTTGAAAGAAAAAAATCACAATGAGAAGAACAAAAAAATCAAAATGAAAGAAACTAAACTTTGTGTCAGGTTGTGGGTTCTTTTCAAGCGTTTGGAAAGTGTATCTTATTAGGGAAACCATTCCTTTGTGTTTGTCTGTTAGATATATCTATACAAACAAGGTGTGAAAAAGCATCACCAAGAAGGTTGTGGTAATTTTTTTAATCTCAAGGTCACAAAATTTTTTGAATCCAAAAGCATTGTGCTTTCCAATGTAGCTTTTCATAAATTAATATAGATGGAAATAAGAAAAATAAAATATGTTCTATCACTACAAATACTACACTTGGATATGAAATAGCTATTGACAAAACAACAAATTGTTTGTTCTTTGCAAGTGATTTGAGATTCATCCAACATGTATTATAGGTGGGGTTTGTTGATCTCACTGAATTTTTAAGGAGGAAAATGGTTGAGGTAAAAACGAATATGTGTATTCAATATCTTTATAAGTGAATAAAAACATTACACAAAGACAATAAGTAATGGTCATCTATCCTACCAAGTTATAGAGCACATAACTTCTCTATATGTGGTGAATCTATACATGGAATAAATCTTTATATTGCTTTACAGGAAAACTCATGGAATAATACAAAGTGATCTAGTAGAAATTCTCTTTGATAATGAAAGCAAATGAGTAAGTTATGAAATGAAATATGAGCCCCGTAATATAATAATAGAACCTCATAATATAATAATAAAATAGTGTTCATCATTCTAGATGCTTTTTTATACTTAAAAAATAGGTATTAATTATATGCTAGTAAAATAAACCGTAAGTATATGTTTTGGGATGGGGTAGTTTAGAAACTTATATAAAAATGAAAATAAAAGAAACAACTATAAATTAATTAATTGATTTCACCAATATAAAAATCAAATAATTGATTTCATTAATATAAAATTCAAACAAATCACTGAATAATGTAGTTGTTCATCAATTTTTTTTCCAAGGGAACAACTCCTAGGGAAACCCATAAGGTACTTCCCCTCATTTTAATGATGGTACTCAAGGTAAACTGGATTTTGTAGGAAACCCACCAGGTACTTCCCCTCATTTCAAGGATGGTACACAGGGTAAACCAGATTTTTTAGAAAGTCAAGGCTTATTCGATAGCATGTTCATTTAAGAGTCAACCACGTCACTTGCGGGAATTGAACCTAGGTGGTGGGAAAACACCCCTCAACACAAACCACTCAAGATAAACCCAATTGACAAGTATTTTTCCATTGACTTACTAGAGGGATAAAGAAATAGCAAGAAATCTAGAGTTCATAGGTTTGTAAAATACAAATTCATAAAAAAGAAAAAGGGTTCCCATAATAAGTTAGAAAACACATAGATCTTTGTTCTTGAAATAAATATTTAAATGAAAAACAAATACACTTGGAGCATAATAGGAGGAAGCGTACATGAGTTTTTTTTATCCATTCAAAACGTTATTAGATTTCCAAAAGATAGTGTTTGATTATGCACCACTACAGGACCAAACTCAAAAAATAGAACTACAACCATTGGTGATGCTACTATAGTACTTGGATACTTGGTCATTGAAGAAGCATCATGGTATACTGGACAATCCAATATTCTCCCCCCCAAAATTGATAAAATATAGTATGATAGTAAACCAATGCATGTTATGGATTGATTATGAGAATATCTATCTTCTCTTCTATTTGGATTGTGAAGACACTTTCATAAACATAGTGCCATTTGGTGTCCCCTTCCCTTAACTAATTTAGGAGTATACATGGTATCCTTAATTCAAGAGAAGATATGGTATTTTGATTCTTGTGTTGATGGATGGATTTGAAGTTCATGAAACATGCATTTAAGGGAATGGTGTTATTAATTTAATATTTTTAATTTTTTACATAGGGTAAATTCACGAAGGTGGGTAACACTTTCGTGACAATTGGGTCTCAAAAATTCCGAAAGACCTTTTTTTGGCCAAAAGTACTATTTTTCGCCCAAACCTTGGAATGTCAAATCGAACAGTGCCATGACGATGTCCTCGATTTTCGTGTACAATTTTAGCCGGATGGATTTTTTTCATCCGGTGACATCTTTTCAGCCGAAAGGTATTCTGGCCGAAATACACTTTTGGCTGAAAGAATTTTTCGGCCGACAAATTATTTCGGCCGAAAGAATCTTTCGGCTGAAAAAATGTTTATATATTAGAAGCACATCACTCCTACAACAATTTTTACGAATTGTTGACGTTGTGAACGCTATAAACTGTGTGATGTTGTGAGCATTGTGACGGGCGGATGTTGTGAACGTTGCAGCTGTGGGCGAACGGACGTTGTTGTTGTGGGCGAGCGGATGTTGGAGTTGTCGGTGTTTAGGTAAGTTCGAAACTGTAGATTTCGTTTTAGTTTTAATTTTAATATTAGTGTTAGTTTTAGTTTTTGTTTAATTTTTCATTTAGTTTTCTTTTTAATAATGTTGTTTATCTTTTGCAAAATTTAGAGTTTTGACAGGGTCGTACTTGTACATGGATAGGGCCAAATACGACTCTGTCAAAACTCTAAATTTCCAAAAAATTAATTTTTTAGTAAACTTGATATGTGTTTTAATTTTTTTAGAGTTATGAAGAGTTAGGAAAAAAATGAAATGAACAAGAGTTGTGAAGAGTTATTAAACTTGATACATGTTTTGATGAGTGTTTTAATATTTTAGTTTTCATTTAGCTTTATTTTTAGTTTTTGTTATAGTTTTCATTTTAATAATTTAGTTTTAATTTTTGCAAATTTAGAGTTTTGACAGGGCCAAATTCAGCCTTGTCCATGTACAGGGACAGGCCTGAACTCGGGCCTGTCCTTGTACATGGACAGGTCTGAATATGGCTCTGTCCTTGTACAGGGATAGGCTCAAATTTGGGCCTGTCCCTGTACATGGACATAGCCATATTCGACCTTGTCCATGTACAGGGAGAGGCCCGAATTCGGGCCTGTCCCTGTACATGGACAAGGCCATATTCGTCCTTGACCATTTATAGACACAGTCCTGAAAACTAATAGTTCAAATTACACTTCATTAAAACATGATATGTGCCATTTGTTACCTTATGGAAGCTTAGAACAACTAATATGATAGCATGGGTTTCAACTTCCATTACCCGTACTTGTTATAATATGAGCTTTCAGATAGCTGCATAACTATGTCCTTACTACTATGATATCAATATTAAGCTAAGTAATCAATGTAGAATGAGCTTGAATGTTACTCTTATCAATATTAACACCATTTCTTTAACTCTTACTATCATACAAGAGCTATGATAAATGAGCACACTATCTCTAAGAAGTAAACAACAAACACACTTACTGTATAGTTATAACATAGAACACTAGTAACAATGAGCTTACACATAATAGAGATCCATGTAATTTACATAATAAGTGGAATCATTACACTAAGTATAGTTAGTTATGAAGTTGTAATCAATACCATTAGTTACAATGTTTACTTAATAAAGCATGCTAGGATTCATCATCAATACTTACACTACTTAATGTAATCTACGTTTCCTATTGAATATGTAGTTACTTATGATCCACTATTACAAGACTAGCTTATACATGGTGTTCAAAGCTGCATAGATAGTGATATACCTTTTTCTCAATAGCTTGCATCATATTACTATGAGTAACCCATTACGAACATCAACTAGCTTATATGGGTTACTACTAGTTATGCAACAACTTGCTTAACCTCTATACATTATCTTTGGTGATCTATTACCCTTTGTATTTACACTAATATGGCACTGATACTAGTTACATATTTCATGGTATTCTCTCTGCCTTTTTTGCTCCATATTGTGCAAAGCTTTACTATATTCCCATATCATAGATATGGGAATATAAGGAAATGAACAGTGCATATATGAAGCAAATAAAAAATATCAGCAAGGATAAGAGATATGAGCTCTGTTGTGACAAGGGTGAATCTTGTTTCCATAACTATTACCATTGAATAATATTAACTATGCATAATACAAGTATTCCTTAAAGGGTTACTATGTTAACTCTAAACATAGGTCAATACGAGTCACATTAACCATACATAAAGGTTGTATATCCTTATAATGTTGAGTCATAAGGGTCTGTAATACCGATTTCTTCTTTATTAGGGATAGTTATAACTAAGAAGAATGTGAATCCTTATATGATGTCAATGGAGTTACAAGCCTGAATATGTGTAATAGTGAGAACATAGCATATCAATATGATTACAATATTGAACCAAGCTTTCTACTAAGCCTAAGCTCTTGTATTAGTGTAAGAAAATCATTAGACTAATAGAGCATAGAGATACAACAAATGTAATCAATGTTACTTATTATGTAAATAGTGATGATCCAATAGTAGATGTGATAGACCAATATCACTTTGCATCATACTTGAATATGGCTCTTTCTTACCTTTAATCATAACAAAGGTGATAGTTAGCTTATCAGTCTAAATACCATTACTCTTTCATCTTATCCTATTAGCTTGTAAACAATTACATTTCAACCATAATCAAGCTATTCACAGTAGAGTGGTTAGGATATCCTAGTTAGTATATCGTTTAATTCTATCCTTAGTAATGATTGGTATGAGCTTGATTTCCCACTGTTCGATGTGTAATAAGGGTATAACTATATCTATAAAACATGGAAATATTATTGGGATTACATTATAGTTACATACGTATTACTTCTATATTAGTGTCAATCAACTTTGACTGGAATCGTGGTATTAAAAGTGAACACATGTGATGTATGTGAATAGCTTAGATAGAGCCTCTATTTTTGAGATAACATGTTTAACTGTATTGATACAACTAAGTAATATGCATAATATATGGATCTGTATTGTTATACCCATAGAGATAATATCATAGGTTTGAACTTGAACTTACATATAAACCATATATAACACTAAGTAACGCTTACTGTATACAATAACCAAGCTAATATTGAAGTAATACCTAAGCTATCTGTAATGAACACTTACTACTTATCACTATTCCATAATGTTGATTAGGGAAATAAGGGGAATATACACACTACTCGATAATGGTGATAGGTGAAAATAAGGGTAATAGCTTATGACACAAGCATTGGAATCACATACAAGTGTAATACATGTGTTGATACTTAGTGCCATTGCTTTCTAGTAATACTCTATTTCATGATAACATGTATATGATTATGGTAAGTATGTCTATTGCTAATCAGTGTATATGATTATGGTAAGTATGTCTATTGCTAATCAGTGTGTTAGCGACATTATTTATCTTGGGGCTCAAATACACCCAGGTCTGTAGGTTACGCGGGAAGCGCCCCAACGCAAAGTGGGAGAGTCTCTTTTCTGATCACAAGTCAAGCGAGCAGGCGAAGTGTTGGTTGTCAGCCGCCGAGATTCAACTGTAAAGCGAATCGACGGTCATTGGGATTTCGGGGCTTCCGAGTTGTCCGAGATTTAGCACGAAGCATAGCGCCAATAGTTCAAGGCAAATCTGGGTCGTCCGATCCAGTTGAGACAGGTGCCAGTCACTCGACATTTCGAGGATCGACGTTTCGGGAGACAAGGAGCCTCCCATTCTTTACAGCTGAAATTGCAAATCAGCGAAACGCCGAAAGCACCTTTGGAGCCAAGCCCACGGTCCTAGCACTAGGTCACATCAAGCGAGCCTATGAATGGGGGTAGCCCCCTTTATAAGAACAAATGTTATCTAGGCCATTCATCTGAAGGACGCGCGGCGCACATTCGTGTCACGTCGGCATTCGAGATTTCGAGGGGTAAGTGCTCCTCGTCATTTCACCTCTCGAAACCTCGAATCCCGAAATGCTGAAAGCGCCCAGAACTAGGCTCACGATTTTGGCGCCTGGTCACAAAGGAGTAGACCTAAAGGAGGGGCGCTAATGTTTATCATTCGACGAGATGGGCCCCAAAGCGCCGAGAGTGATCTTAGTTGTTCATCCTGGATGAACACGTGGTGCGCGATTGGGTCCTCTCGGCCTTTCGCTCATCGCGATTTCACAGCAGGAAGACTTGCTCCTTCCTATCCACAAACCCCGAAGCGCCGAAAGCGCCCAAAGGTGGGCCCACCATATCGAGGAGCAGTCTCAGCCGTCCATCTAAAGGGGACACCTAGTGCGTGATTAGGCTCCTCGCCTTCTCGCCCATCGTGATTTCAAAGCGCAAGAAGCAGCTCCCTCATATCCCCGATACGCAAAGTGACGGGAGCGTCTAGGACCTGGGGCCCGCAGTAGCGTCGGGTGAATTTAGGACCGTCAGATTTGAAGGACGCGTTGCGACAGATTAAGCTGTCTCGACGTTTCGCTCATCACGATTTCAAGAAGCATGGATCAGCCCCTTCATATCCGCGAACGTCGAAAACACCTTTGGGAGTAAGCACAGGGTCATAGCCCGCGGTCACTTGGGAGACAAAGAGAGTTGTGCAAGAGGGGCCAAAGGCACCGAGTTCAGTTACATAGGAGATCATCGCGACCTCTAGGCACCATCGGATCCGATCTCAATCCTGTGTCTCGCTTGTAGTAAATGAAGGCATGGACAGGTGGTTGAGAACTCCCTTCATTCATTAAGTGTGAGATATGGGGGGTCTGGCATGCGGTCTTCTCGAAGGGGTCCTGTGTACCATTTTTTCTAAAGAAGCCATGCCGAAGTCTTCGAAGAGATAGAGAAGTCTGCACACGCTAGCTCGACACTTAATGGCTCATTTACCCTCCTTACAGGAGCCATGCACAGTTAAGGTGGCGCGTGAAGAAGGATTTCAGTACGAATTTGACTGAAAAGACACCGAGCCCTGGGTGACTGGGCACGCCTCTTTTAGGTGAATTTTCCTGAGTATATAGGCTCAATTTTTGTATTTTGTAAGTATCGATGGTAGAGCGAAGCTCCCGATTGTAATGTTTTAACAGACGCTCTACTTTTTGGTTATGCATCTGTATGTAAGATTTCTTGTTTTATGAAAGACAGTTTCCCTGTTTCATCTAGTTTTCATCTTATACTGAGGGATTTCATGATTGAATGATTCACATGAATTATTGCAGTTGCGTTATGATAAAGGTTTTATTGTGACACTATTGTATTCCCTGGTTTTCTGTGTTTGAATGTAAGAAGATATCGCGTTTAAATGCATTCTCCTACAGTCTGCTAGAAACCTGATGTTGACAACAGACCTTTGCATCTCTCTAATACAAGTCTTCCCCCTACTCACCCTTACTACAACTCACTGTCTGAAGTATGTATAAGACCTCACCTACCCATGCATGCCTGGCCTGGTTTCGGAGTTGAAACAATATCGTCCAAGTTTACTTCCCTTCGATCACTTCTTCCATACACAAACCGTGACATAAACTGATGGGCGTCAGGCTCTACTCCTGCAAGCAATCCAGGAGTGACTTCCGTCGCCAACACAGTGTACCTATGATATCCCATATAGTTAATACTAGATAATATTAATATCACAACACATATTGATTATGGTAAATAGGTAATATGATATCACCTTGTTGAACCTTAAGCTAAGTTGTTATTGTATTACTGATATCATAGTAATGGAATGGCTCTATTCCCCTTGTATTACAAGTTAAGATATTTCCTTTAGCTCTTATTATATACTTCCCTTTGTAGTTAACAATCATGTCATTTGCTTCTATTCCCTATGTTATAGCTCATACAACAGCCTTTAACCGTAACTAGACAAATACGGCAAAGGGTAGTAGTATCCCTATTCAATGGACTTACTTCCTTATAGTGATCATTGTTCTGGTACCAATATGATATTCATAGTATGGAATGTTATGGAATTAATGGGAAGCAATATCACTGGCTACTAGACAATGAGAGATTCAAACCAGTGTAATCAATAGTTCATAATCATATACATTAGACTCATATCAGGAAGTTGTACTCGTAGTTAGTTTTGTACTAATCCATATCCAAGTAATGGCAATAAATGGTTCCAACAACTGTAAGTAAGCATATGGTGTTAGTTATGTGATTACCTTTATCTAAAGAAGAATGTGATGATATTGTGTCAATACTAGATATAACTAATGGTTCTCATCATGTTCACAGTGGAATC
>ML792985.1:125029-137151 GCA_009831015.1 Picea engelmannii | reverse complement strand
ATGGCCAATTCACAATCATTTCAAACATTTTGTATTTTATAAAAATTTCATAAAAATTTCAAGTTGTCCAACTTTTTATTTCAAACGTTTTGTATTTTATAAAAAATTCAAATCTTTAGGAATTCAGTTTATAAATCCATTTTTACATATGTAATATTAGAGTATCATAAGTTATAAATATTATTTTACATATTGTTGACTGAATTCCTTGCTGTAGTAACCACTTTATCTTGCCTTGAAGTTATTTCTCCACTTTTATTAATGCCTATTTCAATTTCTTCATATTGTCATGAGTCTTGGTCACATCTCTGTGTAAGACATGAGTGACCTACTTGTGTAGATTTGGTTTGTCCTTCAAATTCATCTGATCAACATTTAATGTAACATGGTTGGATTTGTAGTTAACAATTGACTGAATTTCACATTTTTCAATCTCTAGAACAACCAAATTCAACACTCACTTGTGATATGGTTCCTCTTCCAAATCACAGACTCTTATCATAGTAAACTGCTAAAAAAGGAACCAGTCTCCCACTCTGGTGTTGTTTTGAAATTGTAGTGATCCTTTGACTAAAGGAATAATTATAATGAATACTTCATTGTGGATAATAAAGTCTAATATAGACATAAAAAAGTTTACAAACTACAAAAAACATTCACTGGTGACATGTTCCCATACCATAGGAAACCACTCAATGGTTGGGAGAGAAACATGTTGGATGGTCATTCACCATCCTAGAATTAAAATAATCTAGATGTGAGTAGTTTTTATGGATTAACATATGGATCAGGCGAGATTGGTACCTAAATGACCTGGTACCCCTAAAATCTAAAAACTATTGGTCCATTGTATTTGCCAAGAACTTACAGAAGTCAAACCTTATGAAGGTTTGATTCTTGGGGTGTGAAAAAGCTACTAGGAAACCTAAAAACAATGGTATCAATTATAAAACTATTATAAATAGAAACAAACTTTGAAACATAGGCATTATATTCACTGAAGTCATTCCCTCAACCTCCGGAACAGATACATTGAAACATAGGTAGTATATTCACTGTAATAACATTGTTTAATATGTTATAACATATTGAAATGTAATATGTTGTAATGACCCCATGGTTATGACTACAAGTGATGAAAACACAACACACATAGATTAGGAAACAGACAACAACGATTCAACATATTAGCACATCAGACAACTGGGCGGAACATGTGAAAATCAAGACAGACAGAAACGACTACCTGCCCAACACAAGAAAGACAACGCCTACAAGATAAAGGACAACATCAACAACCAGACACAGTGTCTTCGACAACCAGCAACTGGAACCCTACGTCGTGCAAATCCAACACCTTAAGGTGTTACAAAACCAAGTTTCAACAACCGTTAGAAATGAATACTGCCCACATCGGGAAGCACAGACTCCGGCCAATTTATCATTCACCTCTATCCATGAGGGTGCACAATGATCCCCTCGTCAGGAATCATTCTGTCACTAGGCGATAGGCATGACAATAACCTTGGTGCAACATAACCTATCTGGGTCAAAGATGCAATAAAAACCAACGCGCTAGGAGACCGAATTAACTGACAAGAAGACGATACCCACAAACCCAAGCGACATGTCGACAAGACGCAAGGTGACACCCCTCAAAACTAACTTGGACAACTGATCGAAGGATTCTTGATTCCTGCGAGGTAACTCGAGTGGTGAAACGACTGGGACCAACCACCCTTTACAATTCAACTTCAGGCATAAGGCACATAGTAGCCAATTATTGTTAAACTATTAACTATTTAGCAAAAACTACTAATCCCTTTGCCATTAATCTCGCGCAAGATATTAAACTAATACGCCAATAACCACTTTGTCTAACAATCCTATTAATTCAACAATATAACTTATGTCTAACAAAAAATAATCCTATTAAGTTTAAAAATCAAAATCTTAAACTTTTACATCATTTAACATTTAAAGAAAATTATAAATTCTATAACAATCTACTTCTATTTTCTTCAAGGTTCACTTTACTTAAAAAGGTAAAAGGTTAAGGTATTTGAGTGTAAGTAAAGGTTGGATTAAAAGTTCCACTAGAAGAAGGTTTAGGTGAATTAATTCTTAATGAGAAAACAATATAATTCACTAGCCAACCATTTATGTTATTATTGTCTACTAAAATAGTTGTCTAGATCACAGGGATGTGCTGCCACGGGATGCGTAAAATCGCTTACCCACATATTAAGAATGTTGTCAGTGTATTAAACGCAGCCAAGGTGCATGTAATACACAAAGTAAATTAAATGATGATGCAAGAAGGTAATATATAGGTGAATCAAAGAGCTAAAATTTGATGTAGCGGTCATTAAAACGCATGGATACGCTATCAATAAATAACTGTCATAAAAACACTGTCAAAAATAAAAGGAAATCTGTCTATGCCAACAATCACTGTCTAATTAATGGAAACACAGAGTGAAGTTATGGGTTGTTTAAGAATAGAAATAAATGGTCACAGAGATAAGAGGAACACATAAATCCATGCTATTAAGGACGCTACCTAGGATTCATTGTCAAAAATACAAAACATAGGTGACCAAGATATTAATTCGCCAAAAAAATGCAATGAATTTTGTTGGTATATCACCATGGAATTTGCTGGTGTATTACAGGTATTACAAAGAAATTGCTTGGTAAAAATGCAGGTATCTCACCATAAAATTTTCTGGTGAAAACGCAGGTAAAACACCATCCAAAAATATAACATTTCCCAGACAAAGCCAAAATGCAGACTTAATATTTAAAAGGAAATGTAGACATAACCAAAAGGAAAAATGTAGACGCATCATTTAATAAGAAGATGCCGACATAAAGAAATTTGCGGGCATAGTATAGATAGATTGTCAAAATCTATTTGCAACCGCCAATACTGCGAAGTCTCACTCAATAAACAAATTCGCAGTCATTCAAAGTAAGAACGAAATCTAAGAATAAAATTATGGGCCCAACAATCAGTGAGAAGTTCATCAAGCATCGAGAGTCAAGTCATGCCTCACACCAAGTTTTCAACACAAGCACTAAGTCAAGGAAAGATCCCACGTGACCTCGATTTCTAGTCTGAAAATGATGGGTAGATATAGTTGAATTGTTGTGGTTAATGCATTCAGGAGGGAAATTGTCGTCAAATATTAAAAACACAGTCTATGATAATTGCATTCTAATTGTAGTAATATTCTTCATCGATGTCTATGATAATTGCAGGATAATATTAAAATGCTACCATTAAACATTAATTTTTTTCATCGCTGTCTATGATATTAAAAACACGACCATTACACATTAAAAACACAGAGAGCATTAGTTGTTCATCGTGAGAAATAAATAAAAATACGCAGAGGTAATGCCAAGAAGTTGTAGAGATAAATTAATCGAAAACGCGGGTGGAGATATAAAACACAGAGACCATAGTAACCCAGAGATCATTAAAAAAAATGTAAAGGTGAAAATTCACGGTTGATTAATGAGCAAGTGGAGCAGTCAATGAAAAACACAGGTAAAAGATTAGTGGTTGATTAAAACTCCTGTACAACAACAATGAAGTTCGCTTGGTAAAATTCATGAAAGGAAAGGGTTATGAACTCTATCAATCAAACTCTCGGCCATGTAACATTGTTGGGGTAAAATGCCAAGAAATCGCAGGAATAAAGTGAAGAGATAATCAATAAAAACACAGAGACACTCATCCCAAGAAGGCACAAGGGCCAATCATTCAGCCATGAATCGATCAATACAGAGAGAAGTAAGGTAGATAGTTGGGCAAACATTATCCTTCACTCATCATCCACGCACATAAAAGCAGGGCGTTAGATTCTATAGGTCTATTAACACTGAAGTGACGACCGTCGATTCGGCTCCTGACCGACTTCTCAGGCATGGATTGATGATCTGGGGATAAGGATGGAAGATAAAGCACAATCTCTTTGTAATAATTAATAAAACAAAACAAAACAATCATAGCAATCATGGATTGGGTTGCCAAGGAAATCAATTCAAAATTAGGGAGCGTTAGGCTATGATGAGTTTAAGTTCTTGATTAAAAACGCTGAGTAAAACACATTTCTTCACACAATAGAAGTACGGTAATGAAAGCACAAGAATAATAATAATCTACCATTCAAATAAATGCATGCATACCATAGCCCAAGGTGATAGCTCTGAGTCGTTGTCCCGCGCACGCTCCATCCTGCTCTCGCTTGCTAACCAATGTGACTTCACCGGTACCTCCCAACCAACACTAGGGGTACTCTTCTTCGCTCTGAGCCCCCTGAGCCGCAAAGGGGTCACACACACTAAACCAAAGAACAACTAGCACCCAGCTCGCCTTGCAAGGTCGAGCTACCACTCGTTACCCGAGTTGGGTATCCCAACTCCCACAAGATAAGTCAGTCAAGACAAAAATTCCACAGCGTAACGTTACGCATAAAAGATCAGATCCATATTCCTCCTCCTCCATCCTTTTTATAGGGTTTCTAAGTGATTTCTTTCCCGAAATCCCATTTAATTTAATTTTCATTAATTTAATTCATTAAAACCTCCCCCATACACATGTCACCCATCCCCCTAGTTGCACCAGAAATTAATTTCATTAATTATTTAATTATTCCTATTTCCCTCACCCACCTAAAGGCATTCCTAAAATCGCTCCTTGGTGTCCCAAAATTCCCTTACACATCTTAAATGACTTACGCCTTTACTAAGTTCCTAATTGAGTTCATAATTAGAAAGTTCTTAAAGGCAAGATTCCTTTCTAAGTTAAACATTCAACATTTTCCTTACATTTCCCTTTTTCTTTGTGTTTCCCATTTTTCCCTTAGTTTCCTATTTCTTTCAAGTTTCCCCTTTACCCTTTTTAACTAAAACTGAAATTGGTAAGTGTAGAAAAACCACCTCTTTCCCCTTTTCTCTTTTTAATTAATAAAATTTAATTAGCATAAGTAGATAAAACAATCATTTTCCTCTTAAACTTTTAATCCCCCAATAAAATTTGATTTTAATAAATTAATTGAATTTCTTACCCCCTTATCGTTACATGTTTAACTATGATTATTATTTTTGATCACAACTGTCACTTGGACCTAGATTTTAATTTCCTAGGCAGGGCGACATTTTTATTAGAGAAATTGTTTTTAAATATTACTTGATACATCATTCGTTCTAAGGTCATCTAGCTTTATTCACTTACCAGTTAAAAATGTGACTTGCCCTTCAGGATGCATTACGTGCTCCAAGGGTGCCACTTGTCACTTTATGTTTTCCTTGCGCGGTGTTCCCTTTAGGATGCACTACGTGCTCCAAGGGTGACACTTTCCTCTTTTAATTTTCCTTTCTCGACGTGCCCTTCAGGACACACTACATGTTCCAAGGGTGCCACTTGCCTCTTTATGGTTTCCTTGCTCGACGTGCCCTTCAGGATGCACTACGTGCTCCAAGGGTGTCACTCGCCTCTTTACTGACTTGGTAGACATAAAAAACCCCTGGAGTCAATACTTTTCCAGGTGATCTTGTGGGAGACTAAGGGCCTCTAAGGAATAAGGCCCCTACCTTATTGCACGCCCCTTAGAATCATCATGAGTGACTGCCGCAATCTTCCCTCATGACATCGTGGGTCTTCTCAAACTAGGTAATCGTTAACCTACAGTTCAAGCCACGGAAAAAGTGTTAGTAATCTATGGCAGGGATGCTATCCACACCTCTCCCTCAAGTATCTAGTTGTCGTGCCTGACCCCTCTACTCTACATGTGAGTTTGGTCGACAAGATATCGTCAGCCTGCATCATCAATGAATCATGTCAGCAATAATAATCAATCATCATAACATCTAATCAGATGTACATATGTCATATCAACATCAATCAAACCCCAATAGTCTACTCCCTGACTCGATCTAGAGTCCAAGGGGTTTCATCAATGCCTCTGCATCCTCGAGGTCCAAAGTCCTCAACACTCATGAGAACCAAGTCAATAGCACCTGTCTATGTAAATACCCAAATATCATCATATCCATAATGCCTCAAAATCATAATCAAACAACCAATAGTATAATAATCCAGATCACTTGTAAGCAAGTATCCTAAAAGAATAAGTTCGGTTAGTGCACGCAAGAGCGGGATGTTACATACATCCCCTCTTGGTCTAAACTTTGTCTCGAGGTTTCACAGTATATAAATGCATAAATAAAATGTATCAAAGTATCATATGTCTATATTTAAAAAATGGGAACTGTTGGTGCATATCATATGAGTCCTCCCATGTCATCGAGTGCGGACTAAAGTTGTCCCACTATACCTTGAATTTATCTACGGTTTGAAGCCATAGCTGTCAAATACGATGGTCCAGGATGCAGATCGGCTCTTCCATGAGAGCACCCTCGTCTGATCCTGCAAGTAACTCATGTCAACAACATGAGTAGGATCACTAACATAATGTCTCAAAATAGAGACGTGGAAGATATTGTGTGTTTGCCTCAAGAATCATGCAAGGCTAGTCAAATAGGCCATGGGTGTTCTCCTTTCCATAATCTCGTAGGATCCCATGAACCTAGGATATAGTTTAGGACCCTTTCCAAACTTTATCGAACTCTTATGCGGTTTCACCTACAAGAATACTCGATCACCACATTGTAACTACGGTCGACATGATGCGCATTGACATAACTCGTTTGTCAATCCTGCACTTCCTTGATCCTTTGTATTATAGTTTGAAATTGATCTTCCATTTCTTGGATCACTTCCGATACCACTAGGACCCTATCCTCAAGCCGATCCAACTCAAGGTGTCCGATACAGTTGCCCGTAAAAAAAATCGAAAGGCGACATCATAATGGTGCCTTGATAATTGTTGTTATATGCAAATTCTACCAGTGGTAAGAATTCTTCCCAACTCTTTTGTTGGTCCATTACGTACATGCGCAACATGTCTTCCAATATTTGGTTTGTTCGTTCGGTCTACCCATCTGTCTCTGGGTGATATGCAGTACTAAAGTTAAGCTGGATTCCCAAGGCCTCTTGGAAACTAGTCCAAAATTGTCCAGTAAACACCGATCCTCGATTGAATATAATCCTATTAGGCATGCCATGCAGCCTCACAATCTCACTGATGAAAAATCTATCTATGTCAGGTGCCTGATACATCGTACGCACAGAAATAAAATGAGCACTCTTCGTCATAGTGTCAACTACCACAAAAATCGAGTCTTGTTTCATTGTCGTTATTGGCAATCCAACAATGAAATCCATCGGAATGAACTCCCATTTCGATTATGGAATAACATGTGGTTGTAGTAATCCTGCTAGATGTCTATGTTCAGTCTTCACCTATTGACATTCTAGACATATTTCCACGTAGTTGACTATGTCTGACTTCATCTCTTCCAGAAGAATAAGGGTTTAAGGTCTTCCCTCATCTTCATGACTCCCAGGTGAGCCATGTACACTACTCTGTGAGCCTCATTTAGGATCAAACTCCTCAACTCATCGTCCGATGGTACATAAATTCAATTTTTAAATCTCAATAATTCATCATCGTCCAACATAAATCCTTCAAATCTTGGTACCATCATTGGGTTTTGTCCGATAAAATCCTTGACCTCTTTGTACCAGTCATCGTCATTCTAAAGTTAGAATATTTTCATGTAGATTCTTATGTAGAGGCATCGTCGGAAAGATGCGTGGTCTCTGACTCAATGCATCCATCACTCTGTTCATTGTTCCTTTTATGTAAGTAATCTCGAAATGATACTCGCTAAGCAATTCCAACCAACATCATTGTCGCATGTTCAAGTCACTTGCGTAAATATGTGTTGTAGTCCACAATGGTCTGTTTAGCTCAAGTTTCCATCCAATAAGATAGTGTCTCCAAAATCTCGAGGCATAAACAATGGCTAAAAAACTCCAAATCTTGCGTCACATAGTTATTCTCATGCCTGCTCAACTTTCTTGAGATGTAAGTGACAACTTGATTGTCTTGCATCAAGAATTCGCCTAAGACTTTGTAACATCCTGCTCTGGCGCACTTACAAAACTTATTCTTTGAGGACACTTGCTCGCAAGTGATCTGGACTTTTCTGGTATTAATACATTTATACTTGATTATGATGTGTTCTGATAGACGACATGATGTTTTACTACTTGATGTAGACAGGTGCTATTGACTCAGTTTCATTGAGTGTGCAGGGTTTCGGACCTTGAGGATGTAGAGGCATCGGTGGAACCCCCTTGGACTCCGGATTGAGTCAGGGAGTGTGCTATTTGGGTTGATTCATTTACGGTGATATTGCTTTGTTTTGATGATATGATATTGATTTTATGATATGTTGTTGACGTTCTGACACGATGGTTGATGATGCAGGCTGACGATAGCTTGCCGACCAGACTCACAGATGGAGTAAAGGGGCCACACATGATTTCCAGAGAGGTTGAGGGAGAGGTGTGGATAGTAGCCCTGCCACAGCCTACTAGCACTCCCGTCGTGGCTCGAAATGTAGGTTAACGATTACCTAGTTCGAGAGGATCCACGACGCCGTGAGGGAAAACTGCTGTTAGAAACCTATATAATAGGGGATCAGTTTTCTGACTAATATGTGTTTATCTCAGGCACTATGTGTTTTCTCATAACGCGTGGAGAAGGCAAAAGAAGGCGCTCGTCACTGACCAAGCAGAAAATGAGTCCCTGCGCATGAGCTTCAAATCTAGTTTCGGTGCATTTCTTTTAGCAAAAAATGGTGGATTGGTTTGAAAGGGTAAAAGGTAATTCTTTTCAGAAAATGTGAAGTTGGGTTTATTAGCCTAACTTAGGTTTTTATAATCTATTTTGGGAGAATTGAGCAAAAGTTTCACCCTCGGCCTTTGTGCAAATATTTAATCTTGTTTATCAAATTATAAATTTTGGCAAAAGGTTATATTGGCCTAGAGCCAATCTCCGAAAATTCGACAGACACCTAGGATGAGCACCCTTCAATACACCAACAACAAACACACAAAGCAGCGCCAGCGCAAACACCAAACTCCAATGCCCAAGCCTCGGGCTCACTTCATCGATAGACTACATAGCTGTTGACTCTTATAAGCGTCTAAACTTCAATTCACCACGCAAATGTGGGATATTGCCCACTGAAAGTTAAAAAAATATATATATAAAACGCAGTTGTTACCCCTTGCCAGATGTTCGAACCAGTTTTCAAGGTGTCGATTGCAGGGAGCCACGCATCTGCACCAACAACAAGGGTTTCATTCCCACTCACTGTTTCCTTTCTCAATTGTTGGACGCACACAGAAGTGGACGATCTATAGGACTCTCCTTGTTATAATGTAGCCATAGATTCCATGCAGTTTCATGTGCGCTCAGATAGAATTGTTGATCAGTATGAAGATGACTATGACAACGAGGATGGATAATGCGTTACCAAGAGGGGATTTGTTTTTGCAAGATTTTTAGCAAGGCATTGAAGAATTCATCCAAGTGGAGTTCCTTCAATCTTTGTTATCTCTCTGGATGGTTGTCTCCTCATGTGCTCAAAGGAAAGATTTTGTATTCACCTTTCGGTCACTGAAGAATTTACAACCAGCTAGCACCGCTTGCTGCATTTCAATGACAGTTAAGTTTCTCAACCTTTTAAATTGTTTGCAAAAGATCATGGACATGTACTAAAGCTCTGACGGTGCATGTGAGCACAGACCAAGTCTCAGATTAAAAAGATAATGCAAGCTGATGAGGACATCGGTAAGATTGCACAGGCAGTGCCTCTCTTAGTATCAAAATCTTTGGAGCTATTTTTACAAGACCTCTGTGATCGAACTTATGAAATAACTCTTCAGAGGGGTGCTAAGACTGTGAGTGCTTCACATTTGAAACAATGTGTGCATAGGTACAATGTTTTTGATTTTTTACGAGAGATAGTGAATAAGGTCCCAGACCTGGGGGGTTCAGATGCTGCTACCGGTGAAGAGAGGAATAGTGGTTGGAGAAGAAAAGCTCAAGAAGGACTGCATTTGGAGTAGTTTTCCATGGTATATCAACACCTCTACTTGGTATTGTTGCATTCCCTTCTTCATCTGCGGCCACAGGATCATATGTATGCACATCGCAATTATCATTCCTAATTGGACATGAAGAAGAGCAGGGTATTTGAGAATACATGGGAGGACACACCATAAGAAGAAGAGGAGACATAGCCCCACTCTGTCACAGGCTCCAATCGACAATGCCAAACACTCATATACAAGAAACTTCCTATTATCCTTTGCTTAATTGGACCATAGCAAAGACAAGTCGACTTCCAAAGCCAATCAGTTATATGTAAGTTCAGAGTTGGTTTCTGGAAAAAACAAGGCATCGCAGGACGAGAAACCAAAACCTAAAGGTCCCATTGTTGGGGTTAAGCGCGGCATTATGGAGAGATTTGAATCCAGAATTGAGAACAAACCCAGGGAGGATCTCCCTACTCAACAAATCAAGCCAGATGTTACGATTATAAAACAGAGCGGGACCTTGTTAAGGAAGTTTATGCGCCATGAAGTTGGTTGGTTTTTTAACACACTTGTTGATATTGTTAAACTTAACTTTCCTGGCTATTTTAAGGTCATCAAGAAACACATGGATTTGGGTACCATTAAAAAGAAACTGTTCTGTCAAATGCCTGGTATGAGGTGTTGTCCATTCTGCACATGATGGTTGTGATATCTTTATTGCAAGCAAACTCATTGCTAATTCCAAGAGCTCCTGCAGATGGCCATCAATCAAAAGTGTCAAAAGAAAACAACAAGACAACAATTGGCATGCTCCTGAAGGCAGCAGGATATTTGGACTATGGAGGTCGATATATTTTGACTCGGATACCATATGAAGTCAAGATGGAGTTTCCAATAGACCTGTTGGAGGGTATGCCCAAATTGCCAGATTTTCCTGTGGCATTAAAACCTAATGAATATGAGATGCCTCCTATTGATCCCTCCAGGACTATAAAGGTTGGAACAGGATTGACATTAACACCAAATCTGGGAATGAATGCTGGATCATACAGTGCAGGATACGATGGAAGTGGTTTGGGCAGTAATTACGTCTCCAATGGACTAGGTGCAAATCAATCCAGCGAAAATATTGCTGGCAGTAAAGGGCATGTGGCAGTAATTCGATGACTGAAGACAATATCAAGATCCTCATAGAAACCAATTGTCCAGTTTTTTAGGCGCATGTCATCATCAGGTGGCGAATCGGTTCAACGTTTTGGTTGTTAGCAGAGCACAAGTGGCATTTTCCAGCAAGGGCTTTCAAATTACAGTTGAGAAATTACAGGAGGAAGGCCAACCAGAAGAATATTATCTCCAGAATCCGAGGCAATCAAAGGGACAAATGGCCATTGTTTCCATGATTCAAGGGACAGGCATCACAACCCCTCAAAAAATTTGACACGATCAACCAAGCATTTTCTAGAATTTAGTTTTTCCTTTAATTTACAGTTGGGTTTGCTTTAGAGAGAGTTCACAGGTGGCAGTATGTTGTTGTAACTATTTTCTATCCTTAGCAAGTATAGTTAGAGCTCAGATCTTCTCAAGACTGGGGGGATTTTGTATTTATACACTTGTAAAAGATAGAATGAGAGTTCGACTGGGCATAGTAGGAGAGGTTCGACCTGTTTGAGTGAGGTTTTCAGCAGTAAATGTATTTCTGATTGGCTAAACCTGTGTGAGAGGTTTAGACCTGAGTTTGTAATTTTATTTGCTGGAGCTGAGGGTTGTGTTTTAGCCAGAGAATTTCTCTGTTATTTTTAATGATCTATCAGTGATGGGCCTGTTTCTTTTACAGGATTCTTGTGTGGTGATATTGGTGGAGTTTCTTCTTTGTTAATGTATTTCCTGTCTTTTTCACAATTTGTTTTCAGTTCTTATTATCAGAAGGAGAGTAGTAGAAGAAAAATTTATCCGCAGATACTCTGTTTCTCAGCTTCTGATAATCTTTATGTTGATCTTCTAAAAGGCTAGTTTAGGAATTCTTAGCTGCTCCTTTGCCTGTCTTTTTCCTCACCTATTCCTTCCTCAAACCAACGCCATCAACACTTAATTCGAT
>ML792985.1:86070-114781 GCA_009831015.1 Picea engelmannii | reverse complement strand
AATAAGGCGGGGGCCTTATTCCTTAGAGCCCTTAGTCTCCCACAAGTTCACCTGGCAGAGTGTTGACTCCAGGGGTTATAGATGTCTACCAATCCGTCAAGTCGGCGAGTGGCACCCTTGGAGCACGTGGTGCATCCTGAAGGGCACGTCGCGCAACATAAGAAAACGAGGCAAGTGGCACCCTTGGAGCACGTGGTGCATCCTGAAGGGCACGTCGCGCAATAGAAGCAAACGAGGCAAGTGACACCCTTGGAGCGCATAGTGCATCCTGAAGGGCACGCCACATTGGTGATGATGATGAGACCACCTAGATGACCCTAAGACCTTAACACCTGAAGAAATTCTCAAAACGACTCCCCTAATTAAAATGTCACCTAGTTCAAATATAAACCTAATTTTAAAAACATCTCTAAGATAAAATTTTGGTCTAGCCTTAGGAATAGACCCTGCAAAAATAAACGCAAAGGCGTAAACTAAAACCCTCCTATGTGTTAGTTAAAGTCTTCTTAAATTAAGGGGGGGTAAAGTAATGAGGGTGATAAATTAAGTGAAACCCATGGTTTTTAAATGATAAAGAAGAAATAAACTAATTAAAGTGTGGGAGTATAAAAGTTAGGATTTTAGAAATACAATGAAAGGTTTAATGAGTGCTTTTATCTTTTTGGGTTTTAAAAATAATAAAAAGATAATAAAAAAATAAAACAAGAGAGAAATAAATAATAGAAATAGGAAACTTGTAATAAAGGAAACTTAATAATGGAAAGTGGGGGACCTAGGGTAAAAAGCTAAAAGGAATCAACAATTAAGGAGTTACTAAAAATCGACAACTTCATTTTAGGAAAGTTATTAAAAGCATGAGAGGGGATCTAGGAACCCTAGGAGTAATTTAAGGAGCGATTTTTGGGGGGGTGAGGGATTTGAGTCTTTTAATTATTAAAAAGAAATTTGTTTTGGAGAACCATAGGGATGAGTGACACTTGGACGACAGATAATTTTCAGAGGTTTGTCATAAAAAATTTAATTAACAATGATTTAGGAAAGTAGGTGGGTTTCAAATTTCTATAAAAGTAGGGGAAAAGAAGGAAGAAGGGATGAACGGTTAGCGTAACGTTACGCTGTCGGATTGTGTCTTGACGGATTGCTTGTGAGGATTTGGGTTTTTTTCAGCTGTATTGGAGTGGTAGCTCAGCCTTGGAGGCGAGCTGAGAAGCTAGTCTTATCTCTAGATCTTGTGTGGCCCCTTTGCGGCTCGGGGGGCTAAGGGGGAAGCAGAGTACCCCTAGCGATTATCTGGGAGGTACCAGTGAGATTTCCACGGTTGGAAAGCAGGAGCGGCAAGGAGTGCAGGACATCAATCGAGGCGTGGTCATCCTTCAAGGCAGGCGAAGAGGCTAAGGTATGGTCGCTCATTTGGTAGAATAGAAGGCACTAGAATTGATGTAGATCTGACTGTTGTTGGAAAAGTGAAACGGCACTAAAATGTTCTAAGGGTTGCTGCATTTGTCATTTTCCTGGACGATCTACATAGGATAAATTTTTACAATGTTGTGGAACCTCCTGAAATTTTTAAACGATTGCTGAGTGATGAAATAGTAATTATCTGTGAACTCACCCTTGCCGGTAGACTTGTTTCTGTTGATTTATCCACCAAGAATGGCCTTTAATCTCTGTGTTAATGTAATGTAAATTTCTGCGTTTTTTTTTTTGATTTCTCTGCGTCTTGATTTAATTTCTCTGCATGCATGGACTTCGTTGGGAATTCTGCCTTCTGGTATGTGGTTCGAAGGGTCTGCGTTTTAATGGCTTCCATTGTATGTGATGGCGTTACCTCTGTGTGCGGGGTCGGCGTTCTCCTTTAGAGTGAGCGCTCTCATGTTGGGCGTTTCCATTAGATTCCGTAAGCCATTCTGGTTTCGGGCATTCTATTTACACACAGTGATCCAATCATACATTGGTCATTTTTGTTAATACAGGGGCGTATTTATATACTGTATTTTTGGGCGTTTTCCACTGGTATTGGGCATTTGGTACACTGTTGTTTATTGGCGTATTTACCACTGTTATGGGGTGTATTTAGCAACTGTGTTATTGGGCGTTTCTTTTGTCTGTGGTGGTTCAGAATTTTGTGTTTCCCTTTTCGTGGTCATGAAAAATCGTTGGCATGGCGTTTATGGTTATTACTGATAAATTTTGTGTCTGTATTTCGCTGAGTCTATGGTTGGAATATATTGCTGGGTGTAATGTCGTAAAAGCATTGAATCATTGTTTGTGTGGGGCGTTTGACTGTTCTGCGTTTGCAGTATATCTTGGGCGTTTTTTTTAATGACATTCTTGACAGTGGGCAGTCGTGGTTGGGCGTTTTTATCTTTGACAGTGGACAGTAGTGTACTGGGCATTTTAACTCCATTTTTTGTGTGATGTGTGTGTCATATCCTTTAATGGTTGAGTGCGTACCTAATTCTGCAGGCGTTTGTACAGACATGTGCATTTTATTATTATTATTTATTGGGCTGCGTTTTAAATCGTGGGTTTCATTCTGACGGGGCAATATCAACGGCGTTTTCGTTCTGCGTTTATTGTTGGGTCTGTGTCCCTCATTCTGACAACTAGAGCAGAATCATCATGACCACTACTTCCCATATTTGATTTTTATTCTCATTAATGCTAAGTTGTTATTTATTATCTATCGTCGTTGTTGGTTAATACTGGATTGTGTCAACTAAAAAGAATAGTCATGCTCTTTGCCTTTCAGATTGTTATTCCTCATTTTAGTTAAATGGATTGCTAAAACGATCATTTAGCAATCCCAATAATTAGTAGTAGTGAATCTTCGATTGCTAAAACGATCATTTAGACAAATTCCCAATAATTTGTTCTCTCACAGACACTGTAGTACCAAGTGCAAGCTATCATCATGCTCCTCCATCGTCCGAAAGTAAATCAAATATTGTCAATGAATACTTGGACGAACTTGTCCAAATACTCGCGGAACACCCCGTTCATCAAACTCATAAATACCCTTGGGGCATTTGTCAGTCCCAATGGTAAAACAGTAAACTCGTAATGTCCAAACCTTGTCTGAAAGGTGGTCTTAGGGACGTCATGCTCCTTGATATATAACTGGTGATACCCTGATCTCAAGTCAATCTTTGAAAGCACCATCTCACCCTTCATCTGATCAAACAGATCATCAATCCTTGGCAATGAATACTGATTCTTGATCGTTTCCTTGTTCAATTGACGGTAGTCAATGCAGATTCTCCATGAACCATCCTTATTTCGTATGAAATTAATAGGAACACCCCACGGTGACACATTTGGACGTATAAGTCCCAGGTCCAGCAACTCCTTCAGTTGCATTCTCAACTCCTGTAACTCCAGGGTTGACATACGATAAGGCGTTCTTGCTATCGGTTCAGTCCCCGGTTTTAGGTCTATGGTAAATTTCAAATCCCTCTCCAGGGGAATCCTAGGTAACCCCTTAGGGAAGACTTCTGCAAACTCAATCACCACCAGAAGGTGTTCTAGACCTTTCGCTTCTCCCTTATCACATAATGGAAGGATCGCATAAATCTTACATCCCTTGCGCATGCTCTTCTGCAACTTTAAGGAAGAGATAAACCTTAGGAACACTCCCTGGTTTCGAACTACAATCACACATATCTGTCCCTCATCATCGAACAACCTCATCTATACTGATCACAATGTCACAAGATCCTAAGATTGTGATGTACCACTTGGCCCTAGTGAAAATAATCTCCCAGGTTAAGGCTACAGCCCGTAACCTTCGGTAGCACTTGGATCTACCAAAATGCTAAGGGTATTGTCAGTGGCAGTACCTGATATCTCGAGCATCGTCGACTGGTGCTCATCCTGGAGGTTATTCACTGCTGCATGAATCTGATGGGCCTTGCCCAAATCTCCCATAGTAGTGGGTTCGATAGATCCAGATGCTCTAGTCCTCTCCACGGGGTAGTCGCGCTGGAAATGTGGCTCCCCACTTTCCAACACACTTTCTTCGGTCCAGTATTCCTGGTACCTGAATTAGAAACTGAATCCTAACAGTATGGCCAAACACGAACTTGTTGACCTTAAGTTATCTGTAATTTGGTGCGGAGCATACTGAACAACTCCAAAAATGGGCCTAATACTCGGGTGTCGTACGACCTCCCTGTCTCAAGGCATTGAACTTGTTGAGTTGATGCTCCATGAATTCCTCTAATAGAATCCACTCTCAGAACCATTCCTCGAACAATTCCCATGACATGTCTTCAACAACCATGTTAAATTTCGGCAGGAGCGTCTTCCACCATAGAAGAGCACTCCCCTTCAACTGAAAGACCTCCATGTGAAACTTCATGTTGGAGGTATAGTCATGAAGTGCTAATCACATCGCCATGTCCTCCAACCATACCACGAGGGCGGGGGCACCAAATAATTCGGGGGATTTGACCTTCTTGAGTTCGCGGTGAAGGCTAATGGTACTGGCATGGGCACGCTGTGGACCCTCAGGGGTACAAGCATCCTGGCCTAAACTCAGTACAAAAATTGAATCAAGGTCTCTGACATTCCCTCGAAGGGCCTTGTCAGACCATCATCATCCCTTACAACATTGGAATCCCACCCAAGGACTTGTTCTTCCCCTTGGGGTTAGACTCCGAGGGCATGGGAACTTCTAGAGGCATCGCACTCCTTGCACAACACCACATTGCAAACCTCTGTGGCATCCTCAAATCAATATCACCACATGGACACGTTAATTTTTTTTATTAACGCTAGGTTAAAACTCAAGGGTCTACTGCAGTGGAAAGCCAGGTGATCCACAGTCGCAGGGTTGAACTGGCTCTGATACCGTAAGTAACGATGCCATGGTTACAACTACAAGTGACGCAAAAATGAGTTTTTTTTTTTTTGTTTTTAAACAGGGTGGAAACAATGACCATACTTAAACAACGCAACTCGACGACGAACATAATGCATGTAGATCAGGAAACAGACAACAACGATTCAACATACTAGCACATCAGGGAACTGGACGAAACATGAAAAAATCAAAACAGATAGAAACGACTACCCGCCCGACACAAGAAAGACAACACCTAAAAGCTAAAGGACAACATCAACAACCTGAAAAAGTGGCTTTGACAACCAGGAACTAGAACCCTACATCGCGCAAACCCAATGCCTTAAGGCGTTACAAAACCAAGTTCCAACAACCATTGCAACGAACAACGCCCACATCGAGAATCACATACAGCGACCAAGTTATCATTTTCCTCTATCTATGAGGGCACGGAATGATCCCCTCATTAGGAATCATGTCATCACCAGGATGTAGGTGTGACAATAACCTTGGCGCAACATAACCTATCTGGGCCAAAGACTCAAGAAAAACCAACGCGGTAGGAGATCAAATTAACTGACAAGAAGACGATACCCACAAACCCAAGTAACACGTCAACAATATGCAAGGTGACACCCCTCAAAACTAACTTGCACAATTGAACATAGGATTCTTGATTCCTGCAAGGCAACCCGAGTGGTGAAACGACTGGGACCAACCACCCTTTACAGTCCAACTTCATGAACAAGGTGCATAGTAGCCAATTACTATTAAACTATTAATTGTTTAGCAAAAACTACTAATCCCTTTGCCATTAATCTCACACAAGATATTAAACTAATATTCCAATAACCACTTTTTCTAACAATCCTATTAATTCAACAATATAACTTCTTTCTAACAAAAGATAATCCTATTAAGCTTAAAAATCAAAATCTTAAACTTTTACATCATTTAACATTTAAAGAAAATTATAAATTTTATAACAATCTACTTCTATTTTCTTCAAGGTTCACTTTACTTAAAAAGTTAAAAGGTTAAGGTATTTGAGTGTAAGTAAAGGTTGGATTAAAAGTTCCACTAGAAGAAGGTTTAGGTGAAGTAGTTCTTAATGAGAAAACAATATAATTCACTGGCCAACAGTTTATGCTATTGTTGTCTACCAAAATAGTTGTCTAGATCATGGGGATGCGCTGCCACAAGATGTGTAAAATCACTTACCCACATATTAAGAAAGTTGTCAGTGTATTAAATGCAACCAAGGTGCATGTAATACACAGAGTAAATTAAATGATGATGCATGCATGTAATATATAGGTGAATCGCAGAGCTAAAATCCGATGTAGCGGTCATTAAAACTCATGGATACACTGTCAATAAACAACTATCATAAAAATGATATAAAAAGTAAAAGGAACTCTGTCTATGCCAAAAATCAATGTCTAATTAATGGAAACACAGAGTGAACTTATGGGTTGTTTAAGCGCAGAGATAAGAGGAACGCAGAAATCCATGTTGTTAAAGACGCTACCTAGGATTCACTATCAACAATACAAAACACGGGTGACCAAGATATTAATTCACTAGAAAAATGAAATGAATTTTGTTGTTATATCACCATGGAATTCATTGGTGTATTACAGGTATTACAAAGAAATTGCTTGGTAAAAACACAGGTATCTCACCATAAAATTTGCTGGTGAAAATGCAGGTAAAACACCATCCAAAAATATAAGATTTCATAGACAAATCTAAAATGCAGACTTAATATTTAAAAGGAAACATAGACATAACCAAAAGGAAAAATGTAGATGCATCGTTTAATAAGAAGATTTTGACATAAACGAATTTGCGGGCATAGTATAGATAGACTGTCGAAATCTATTTGCAACTGCCAATACCGCGAAGTCCCACTCAGTAAAAAATATCGCATTCATTCAAAGTAAGAACAAAATCTAAGAATAAAATCGCAGGCCCAACAATCGGTGAGAATTTCATCAAGAACCGAGAGCCAAGTCATGCCTCAAACCAATTTTTCAACACAAGTGCCAAGTCAAGGAAAGATCCCACGGGACCTCGATTTCTAGTCTGAAAATGTTGGGTAGATACAATTCAATTGATGTGGTTAATGCAGTCAGGAGGGAAATTGTTGTCAAATATTAAAAACACAGTCTATGATAATTGTAGTCTAATTGTAGTAATATTCTTCATCGCTATCTATGATAATTGCAGGCTAATATTAAAACGATGCCATCACACATTAATATTCTTCATCGTTGTCTATGATATTAAAAACATGACCATTACACATTAAAAATGAAGAGAACATTAGTTGTTCGTCGTGAGAAATAAATAAAAATACGTAGAGGTAATTCCAGGAAGTTGCAGTGATAAATTGATTGAAAATGAGGGTGGAGATATAAAATGAAGAGACCATAGAAACCCAGAGATCATTAAAAAATCACAGAGGTGAAAATTCGTGGTTGATTAATGAGCAGGTGGAGCAGTCAATGAAAAACACAAGTAAAAGATTAGTGGTTGATTAAAAATCATGTACAACAACAATGAAGGTCACTTGGTAAAATTCGTGAAAGGAAAGGGGTATGAACTCTATCAATCAAACTCTCGGCCATGTAACATTGTTGGGGTAAAATGACAAGAAAACATAGGAATAAAGCACAGAGATATTCAACAAAAACACAGAGACACTCACCACAAGAAGGCGCAAGGGTGAATCATTAATCCATGAATCAATCAACTTAGAGAGAAGTAAGTTAGATGGTTGGGCAAACGTTATCCTTCGCTCATCATTCACGCACAGAAAAACAGGGCATTAGAATCTATAGGTCTATTAACACCGAAGTGACGACCGTTGATTCGACTCCTGGCTGACTGCTCATGCATGGACTAATGATCTAGGGATAAGGACGAAAGATAAAGAACAATCTCTCCATAATAGTTAATAAAAAAAAACAGAACAATCATATCAATCAGGGATTGGGTTTCCAAGGAAATCAATTCAAAAGAAGGGATCGTTAGGCTATGATGAGTTTAAGTTCTCGATTAAAAATGTTGAGTAAAACACATTTCTTCACACAATAGAAGTACGGTAATGAAAGTGCAAGAATAATAATAATATACCATTTAAATAAATGCATCTGTACCATAGCCCAAGGAGACATCTCTGAGTCGTTGTCCTGTGCGTGCTCCATCCCTCTCCTGCTTGCTGACCAATGTGACTTCACCAATACCTCCCAGCCAACGCTAGGGGTATTATTCTTCCCCTTGAGCCTCCCAAGCTGAAAAGGGGCCACACACACTAAAACAAAGAACAATTAGCACCCAACACACCTCGCAAGGTCGAGCTACCACTCGTTACCCGAGCTAGGTATCCCAACTCCCACAAGATAAGTCAGTCAAGATAAAAATTCCACAGCGTAACGTTATGCATAAAAGATCAGATCCATACTCCTCCTCCTCCATCTTTTTTATAGGGTTTCTAAGTGGTTTCTTTCCCAAAATTCCATTTAATTTAATTTTCATTAATTTAATTCAGAAAAACCTCCCCCGTACACATGTCACCCATCCCCCTAGTTGCACTATAAATTAATTTCATTAATTATTTAATTATTCCTTTTTTTGTCACCCACCTAAAGGCATTCCTAAAATCGCTCATTTGTGTCCCAAAATTCCCTTACACATCTTAAATGAATTATTTCTTTACTAAATTCCTAGTTGAGTACATAATTAGCAAATTCTTAAAGGCAAGATTCCTTACTAAGTTAGACATTCATCTTTTTCCTCGCATTTCCCTTTTTAGTTATGTTTCCCCTTTTTCCCTTAGTTTCCTATTTCTTTCAAGTTTCCTCTTTACCCTTTTTAACTAAAACTCAAATTAGCAAGTGTAGAAAAACCACCTCTTTCCCCTTTTCCCTTTTTAATTAATAAAATTTAATTAGCATAAGTAGATAAAAAAAAAAACATTTTCCTCTTAAACTTTTGATCCCCCAATAAAATTTGATTTTAATAAATTAATTGAATTTCTTACCCCCTTCTCGTTACATGTTTAACTATGATTATTATTTTTGACCATAAGTGTCACTTAGACCTATATTTTAATTTCCTAGGCTAGGTGACATTTTTATTAGGGAAATTGTTTTTAAATCTTACTTGACACATCATTCTTTCTAAGGCCATCTAGGTTTATTCACATACCAGTTAAAAATGGGACGTGACCTTCAGGACACACTACGTGCTCCAAGGATGCCACTCCCCAGTTTCCATTTTCCTTGTGTGACATGCCCTTCAGGATGCACTGTGTGCTCTAAGGGTGCCACTCGCCTCTTTCCATTTTCCTTGCTCAACGTGCCCTTCAGGACGCACCACGGGATCCAAGGGTGCCACTCGCCTCTTTCTGTTTTCCTTGCTCAACATGCCCTTCAGGACACACTATGTGCTCCAAGGGTGTCACTCACCTCTTGACTGACTTGGTAGACATAAAAAAACCCTAGAGTCAATAATCTACCAGGTGATATTGTGGGATATTAAGGGCCTCTAAGTAATAAGGCCCCTGCCTTATTGCACACCCCTTAGAATCATCGTAAGCGACTATCGCAGTCTGCCCTCATGACATTATGGGTCTTCTCAAACTAGGTAATCGTTAACCTACAGTTCGAGCCATAGCGAGAGTGCTAGTAGGTTGTGGTAGGGTTGTTGTCCACACCTCTCCCTCAAGTCTCTGGTTGTCGTGCGTGACCCCTCTACTCCACATGTGAGTCTGGTCGACAAGCTATCATCAGCCTGTATCATCAACGAATCATGTCAGCAATAATAATCAATCATCATAATATCTAATCAGATGTACATATTCCATATCAACATCAATCAAACCCTAATAGTCCACTCCCTAACTCGATCCGGAGTCCAATAGGTTTCATCGATGCCTCTTCATCCTCAAGGTCCAAAGTCCTACACACTCAGGAGAACCAAGTCAATAGCACCTGTCTATGTAAATACCCAAAATTACATATCATCATATCCATAATGCCTCATAATCATAATCAAACGGCCAATAGTATAATAATCTGGATCACTTGCAAGAAAGTGTCCTCAAAGAATAAGTTCGCTCAGTGCGCGCAAGAGTGGGATGTTACATATGTTATAGTAATATATGTTATGACATATTACAATGTAATATGTTATGAAATATTACATTGTAATATGTTACGACATATTACATGGTAATATGTTATGGAAAATCTACATTAATATAGCACTCAACAAATAGAAAACAAACAGTGAAACATAGGTAGTATATTCACTGTAGTCATTCACTCAACCTCCAAAATAGATACACTGAAATATGTAACAATCACTTTGTATTGATAGAGAAACTGATAAAAGACATCAATATTTCATGTCAAAGCCTCATTTACAAAGCTAGAAGAAAGAACAGTTTTAAAATCTACAAAATATCATGTACAACAAATAGAAACAAACCTTGAAACATGGGGAAAATGTCCACTACAATTATTCCCACAACTAAAATATGTTATAGTACTTTGCACCGTAACAAAAGGACACAAGAAGTGAACATTTCATGTCAATGTCTCATTTACAGAACAATAAGAAATAACAAATTTAAATCCAAATGTCTAACTCCAATGCCATGGACTGGGATACCAATTATGATTCCTCCAAAAGTCAAGCTAGCTTCCATTTTCAACAAATAAGGGATTAAAAGTATGAAGACTCGAAAATAGAATAGAATTAACGATACCCAAGAATATTGATAAGAACACAACGAAAAGTTCATAGCAGAAATGAAATTTGAACTTGCATCTTCATTCTTGTGATTAGTTGCCTATACCTTAGATTGAGACTCTACACTCTTAACTATATTGTAATATTCATATAGCTCATACGGGTAAGATATGAAACGGATTCCATTGCTTTAGCTCTCTCTTAATCAGAGTAAGTAAAACCCATATGTATTGGATAAGAGTATATACCCTTTGAAAGATCCTTTTTAATGATCTATTATCCTTTGTATTTACACAATCATTTAGTTGAAGATGAGCTTCTATTACCCTTTGGATAAGATACTAGTTGAATATGGTGATGTATTACCCTTTGTATTTACACAAGTATTGGAATCACCCGACCAATTCCTGGTTGTCCACGGGGTTTTTGACAGGAAGGATCTACCAAAATTATTTAGAGGCCATTCTTAGCCCCTGTATCAACGAGGTCATTGCAAGAAGGCCGATAAGCATATAAACAACGCTTTATAACTACATATAAATGAATGTTTAGCAGCGTCAAATCATCTAAACACAGACGCTTAGTATATAAAATGGTCTGTCATAAACAAAATTCCAACAAATTGCAATCATATAATACATATTCTCTATTAACTCCCCCTCCAAGTGTAATACAGACCTGTTGATACTTAGTGCCATTGCTTTGTAGATGGAATATTTCTTCCATCCAACCAAACATGGCATAAATTTAATCGTTGATTTTCATGGATTGTGCTCCATACCTGTTGGATGCATGAAATCTGATTTTCCATAGAGATAACCGCTACTCCGTTACCAGACTTTGACCCATGTAATATTGGTGGATTTACCAAGGTTATTTGTGATAATATTAAGAAACCAAAATATATTTGAAATGAGAATGGGTAGTGGAGTTATGCATCACCCTATTATAATTGTGTCTAACATAAAGAACATTTCTATTAATTTTGTCTTATTTTTATTTTCTTTCTTCATAATTTTTGTTGGTCAATGTTGGAGATATTAACTTGTACTTGTCTTGTACTTAAATTTTCATGAATTTCCAAAGGATAGATATTGAGGAGATATGTTGACATGGGATTCTCCAAACATTTCTCACAAATGCTCTAGGCTCTCTCAAGAAGGAAGAAGAAGAACTCCTTCTTCGACTGAGACTCCGAGTGACCAACGACAATCTTATCAGAGGAGATTATCAAATGAGTCTGTGAATATATCAACTGCAGAATGTGCTCAAACAACTGTTATGGATGAAACCTTCTTAGACAGGTTGCTCATTGATACTCCTACACCTGAGAATGCAGGGAATACCTTAGGACAAGAGAATATTTTTGGTAATTTTCTTTGATTTTGTTTATTTTTGTTGTATTTTTGTGTATTTAAATTTTTGTCAAGTTAAATGTTGTAATTACTTTCAAATGTGTGTGTAGACAATGAGTTTAGAGAAAGGGATGAAAATGAAAGAGAGAGTGGGTGTCACAGAGATTCTAATGTTGGTGTAGAAGGTGAAGGTGGATTTAGGAGGCCGCGTTATCAAGAAATAGAAGATTACATGCCTACGTCCACCTATCCTTCGAATATTGGTGATGAACTTCCTTGGGAAGGGATTACTGAAGAAATGACCATTGAGCGATGCTCAAGTGTTAAAAAGAGGCTGGAAAATGATTTAGAGGTCTTAGAACTCCCTCAGGAGAGTAAACAAAACTGGTAGATTGTTTTGCATTCATTGAAAAGCTTTATGGATGCATATCAAAAGATGGGGATAACCATTGCCAGTTTTTTCAATCTAATGAGGCGACAAAAGTTAGAGGTGATGGGACCTAATAAACGGGAGGCAGTAAAAAATAAAGTTTCAAAATAAAATGAAATTTCATTGTTCTATTTCAAAGATGGGACAAAGCAGAAGATATTGAAGGTGCAATATTTTAAGCACCCCGACATTGCAAGACATCTGTATAACAAATTTTTGACAGCATATGGGAATTTTTTGTGGAATGATGAGGTTCCACACTATTTTGCAAGACACTTTTATGCAAAATTTTTCATGGACATGTACCCTGATTATACTAGTCTACCGTCTGATTATTATGGGTCTGGTAAATGATGGACATATGATAAAAAATGGTCATATTGAAATGTGACATTGTTGAGGCCTCCATGACGTTTAGTATCTCGCCCAGCGGAGACATTTTCTTCACATTCATAGTTTCGAGCTTCATCATAGGTTTTCAAAGAGGCTAGGAATGCAATCGGGAAAAAATTGGAAGCGAGTTGTTATGGTGTTGATGTTGGCTTGAACCGTCGGCAAGAGGAAGCCAATTCCCGGGCCATATTTGTTTATAAAATAGATGTGGAGTTAGATACCATGTCAGTAGAAGATTTTAAGGAGTATGCAAAATATTTCAGTGATGGTTGTAAGAAGATCATTCAAAATGATGACCTGAACAACAGATTAGTATGTGTTCTAGTTAATAAATTTTTGATGCATTTTAGGATAATTTACTTCTAATTCTAGATTTAGATTTCATTGTATCTATAGAAACAATCGAGTTGTTATTGTCATTAATTGCAGTTTGGAGACATGTTAAATGAATTTCCAGTAAATAGGGGACTTGATTCCACATGTTAAATGAATCTCCAGTAAATAGGGGACTTGATTCCACATGTTAAATGAATCTCTAGTAAATAGGGGACTTGATTCCACATGTTAAATGAATCTCCAGTAAATAGGGAACTCAAAATATCAATTTATTGTCTCATATTTGATTTCTCTTATATTGTTTATGATGGTGGAATATATTGTTTATTGTTCCATATTTGATTTCTGTTATATTTTTTATGATGGTAAAACTTATATTGTTTATGATGGTGAAATATATTGTTTATTCATTAATAAATAGTCAATAGCTTATAATTTGAATTTTTATGTTTAATGGTGAAAGGATAGTTTATGTTTTAATGGAAGCTTCTCGATGCCAAGGCAAAGGGGAAACTCCAAGAGAGGGGTTGCGTGGTATAGCTCGCGGAGGCGAGGATGGAAAAACACTCCAGACTTACCTCCGCCTACAACTCATTCCTCTCATTCCTCCACCCTAAATCTCCCTCCTCATTCCTCCTATTGGGCCTGCAGAGTGGAGTGGTTTAACAGAATGGGTAATTCACTCGGCTTTGCACCTGAGCTCAGCCCAGAAGCGCCATCCATACACTAGCATCCCTTCCCCCTTGCTTCTCTGTCTACTCTCCCTAACCCGACTGCCCCCCTCACTTCTTCCGCATCCCCCCACATTTCACCTCCTCTTTCATCCCTACTTTCTTCTTAACCACAACCTTCATGCGCTCGGTGTGATGGGTTTACAGAGTTGCAAAATTCTTTGGACAACATCCAAAACTCAGTCTTAGAAGTCAGGCATGACATGAAGGAGTTGTTGATCAGACAAAAACTTCGTCAACATCGCGAGGAGTGCTTAGAGACTCTCATCTGCAATCTCCTTCACACCACTCTAGACATAGAGACTTTATCCTTGGACATTGTGCATGATCCTCAAATGGAACAGAATCCAGGCCCAAGCTCAAGATGAAAACAACGTTCACAAGTTTTTTTGGTTTTTTTGTTTTCTTTAGACGGATTACTTCTCTTGGATCTAGCCCTGCGAGACACCTTAGTTTCTTTTTCTGAAATTGTGAACTATTTGGACAAGTGGCAACATTGGTTTCTCATCTGGGCGATGCAGCCAATGTCTCACTGTTTACCCTGACATATGTAATTTTTTGATACCAGAAGGCTTTAGTAAGAAATTATTAATATAAGGATCCTACTTTATTTATAAAAAAAAAGTTAATTTATGTTTTACGATACTATGTTGAAATTAAAAATGTTTTATTTCATTTTATTTATAAACATTATTGTATAAACATCATTGTACTATGTGAAGTAGAGTTGATTATGTGTGGATCTGATTGTGTAGTGATGGGAGATCTGGGTAGTTATCAAATTATAGTTTCTGACTTATAATTTAAATTTTGTTTGATTTGGAAATATGGTTGAAAATAGTCAAACAAGTCATCAAATTTTATAGTTTCTTATAAAATTTCACAATGAAATGATAGTCCAACACTAAACTAGTTATGTTAGTCTTTGATTTCTTTTCGAGCTTTGAATATATTTATTTAAGAAAATGTGAAATAAAAAAGTGTACTTTGTAATAAAAATTGAAATAAAAACATGATTTAGAATGTAAAATTAAATATACTTTAATATAAGTAAGCAATTTTCATTAAAATTTATATTGATATAAATTTTTATGTATAGAAAATGGTAGAAAATGGTTGATCTATAAATTATCAATCCTCTGCACATTGGAAGTATTCACTAATGCCATTAATATGACACCTACCATTAATGGAAGTATTCACTATACCATTAATGGAAGTGTTCACTATGACAGTCCAACACTAAACTGGTTATGTTAGTCTTTGGTTTCTTTTCAAGCTTTCAATATATTTATTCAAGAAAATGTGAAATAAAAATATGTACTTTGAAATAAAAATTGAAATCAGAACATGATTTAGAACCTATTTTAATATGTAAAATTAAAATATACTTTAATATAAGTGATTTTCATTAAAATTTATATTGATATAAATTATTTATGTATCGAAAAGGGTAGAAAATGGTTGATGGAAAGTATCAATCCTTTGCACATTGGAAGTATTCACTAATTCCATTAATATTACACCTACCATTAATTCAATTAAAATTATGAAAATATAAATGCAACAAACCAAGCCTTAGTAGATGACCTCTTATTTTTTACTTTTTGTTATCGGGCAGCAAAATTGAATTCGTTTTCAACTTAAGTTTTTTTCAATCAAACTCAATGAAAATTATGTTGAATGTGTAGAATATAAGTAACTTGTTATCTGTTCATCATACACATTTTTCAAGTAGCTCATAATTTCAATTTTGTTTTCAATTTTCTTCAAGAAATTGAAATCTAAATGCAGAAATTTAACAATTTAATATAATATCAACACTTTTGGAATCAAAATTCACAATTTCATAATTAAAATTGATACTTTTTAAGATGTATTACTTTTTTTTATTAGGATGTTAATCATATGTATTACCTTGAAATATTTAATTAGGATGTTAATCATACACTTTAAGATGTCTTTAAAGTTTTTCTAAGCCATCAATAGTCCCTTATAATGACATGGAAATGGGTCCTAGTTTTGATATTAAGTTATACTCTTCATATGAAAAAGCATTGAACAATCATTGCAAATAATGAATGCAAATCCTATATGTAGTAAATTGGTTACATGCATTAAAGGATTTGTGTATACGATTTGTATAATTTGTAGGACTAAAGTATAATCATACAAAGTATAGGTCAATTTAGGTTCCCTAAATACAATCTATAGGTTCTTCCCTGAAATTGTAAATAAGGCTTGGTAAACTTTATAACTCATCAAAAATATAACTTTTCTTAATTGAATGGACCATGAAAGTAAGCTAAACTGGAAATGATTCTAGAATCCTAGATGTTCATAAATACGTGTACTTTCAATGAAAAATATTAAATTATGGAATGTACATGTCACTTGTTTAAATAAATCATAATGGTATTCCATCTTCAATTATCCGTTCATGATCAACTTTGGACATTTTCCATTTTCTAACTTTTTTTTTTTTTTCTTGATTGAACTTCTATTAACTTTATGTGCGTTGCACATACCAAATGACTATATTATTGACAACCTATGACATCTGAGTGGTAGTCTTGAAGGTGAACATGAGTATCAGTTTGATGGGTTTCTTGAAAAAAATATCCTTTCAATACGATGGATCCTATTTCATATATAAAACTGTTATCATCAAAATCTTCTAATAACCTCATATTTTTTTTCTGTGCATCACATCAAATAATATTTCACATTTTCAGTGTTTCCTACAGGTGCAACCACGAAAAAGACGTCCCCTGCAAATAATTCGATATATTGGACAAAAAATAGTTCCTGTTAGATTATCACACAAGTACATCTACAAGTTATTTGAAAAAAAAAATAAACATAAAAGTTACCTTCTCTAACAAGATCAGAAACTCTATCGCCAAACAAGATCGGAAACTCTATCGCCATCAACTGACGCTATAGTTTCATTTGATTCCATCTCCTTTGAGCTTGCAAGTGGCATTTTCCGTTTTATATTAAGTTCGGTATGTCTCCAAGCTTTAACATATTCTGCATTTTCATTTTCACAAATCTCTATGGATTTTGTGTCCTCTATGCAAACTGAACAAAAACAAGACTCATTTCTTCTATCAAATGCAAACACATTTTGATTGCGTTTTGTTTTAACTAAATGCATTTTTTGTGTCCCATGTATTATACCAGCTTCATATGGGATTGATCTGTTTACATATTGGATTCCAACATTCCAATAAAACCTGCACAAGACAAGAACTTGTTAACTTGAAATCTCTCAAAAAAATGATTGAAGATTGAATATAAATTTGAACATGTGAATAAAAATATCCTGTGTACATGTGTAACATGTATATATAGACACACCTGCGCACATCCCTTGATGGATTATTTTCATGGATTAGCATCATTTTTCACCATTCAACAACTGGATCGGCGGATTCAAATCGATCGGCATGAGGGTTCATCTGATACCTTCGAAGTGCTCATTTTACACATGCCCCTGCACCACCATGCTCTCCTTTTCCATGATCAGTCTCAAAAAAATTCAAACAATGTTTAATGCTTGATTTTTTATGAAGACGACACAACCAATAGAATGATCGTGAAGATTTGAACTGGCCCGCACAGCCATCTAACCATATCCAGTGTCGATCGAATCCGATCCTGTGTTATTTCAATGAATCATAAAATTTATCAAAACAATGTTGTACATAATGTGTGTCGTGTGTTAGATCATCAATTATATAAAAGTGATATTATTTAATAACATGTCGATTTTCGTTGGTGCTTTCTATGTTATCAAGACTCCATTGAGCATGTCTATATAGAACGTGGAAAAATATAGTGACTTGATCAAAATGATAATATTCACTCTATATTTCTTTTTGTGCAGCGAATGTGTAATTCTCTGCAAAATCAACTACAGAAAAAATTGTCCTTGGTGGAAACACTTCATGAGATTGTTTGAATTGTAGGTCTTTCCATCGATCTCTATGTGAATGCTTGGTGTATTTATAAAATTCTTCCTCAAATTTCTTCAAAATATATATCACACATATTTTATCTACTTTCAAATCAATCCTTTTGGAAATAACATTTGAAGAATGTGGAGTTGTGTTTTTGATATATTCATATCTCTTCCAATTGTTTGTTATATTAGAAAATGATTGATCATTCATATCAATAGGATACTTTGAGTGAAACAAACTTAGATTTCCACAACGATCACATTTCTTTCCACCAACACATTTGTTTTGGTAAAATAATTCATCACCTTCTCTTTCACATAGAATTTAAGATATAAAAGCATGGAATGTGGAAGGAGGAGGTGAACTTGGCCACAAAGTTTTACCAAAATCAAGAAAAGTGTCATAATATAACTCAAATTCCACATGATAATGACAAAAATAAGTGTCACGAACAATGATGGGTCTAACAAACCATGGTTTTTGTTGCACAAATGTATTGATGGAAATTTTAACTTATTTGTGCTCTTCTTTGAACTTATTGAACATTTCTATTTGTGTCATTGGCAATATATGTTTTTGGATGTTATTCATACTATTTTCATTCTATTCTTCATCGCAACACATCCCTTGTAGGTGGTGAAACACGAGATTCTTTCAACCAACAATTACGGGCAAATTCTTTAACATTTTCTGCAAGTCTATCTTTGTAGGATTGTATAAAAATCACTGTCCAACAAGTGAGTTCATCATTTGCAATCAAAATTTTCTATTTTTGTACAATGTTTTTCTTGACGTTCCCATCGTTTTTGCCATGTGTTGTGTCAAACGATATTTTATATTTCTAGATGAAACAACTGTTGTTTATATCACTCTATGTGCAACACTGTCATCTTTTTTTCGAGATTTTCCAAAAGCTTTTAATACACTAGTTATATTGTCAAAGACATTCGTTTTCACCTATGTATCTTTTTTCAACTTTTGAATACCCAATAATGATGTAGCTTCTTTTAACTTTCTTAACTTTATTAGACAGAGTAAAAGTTGAGCTTGTATTGTTACTGATTCATCTTTGAAAAAAGTATTATACATATTCTTAGTTCGATATCTTATATAATTCTTAGCTTCTTTTTTTCCAAATTTGTCAGTATCAACATTTTCTAATATTTCATCATCAATGTTGATATATTCTCCTGCATATTTCAATTTAAAGTTTATATTAATAAATAAGTTTATACACATGTTCATCTTGTATTATCTAAATTTATGTACATACCTATAGGTGATTCATCTTCTGCTTCAATTTCGGTTTCAACGTCTTCATCAATGTTATGAGACAAATCTATTTATGTTTTTTGAAAAACATCAAATCGTAATTACAATCAATTATATTAAACAATATTTTAAATTTGAATTATATACTTTTAATATAGACAATATGTGCATGCATACCTGGTTGGACTTCTTCTTGTTGAAAATCTCTATTTACATGATCATCGTTTCTTTCTTCAATATTTGCACATTCTCATTTATTTCTCCAATAACTCTCTTTCCTTTGATCGTTATGGTGAGTTTCATCTCGAGTGCGATCAAATTTTCTCTTACGCAAAAATTTGTTTCCCATGAGTATAGTTATCTGTAAAAAATTTTAAAAAAATCAACATTTCAGAATAGTCTCAGAAAAACTTCATTGTTATATAAATTATTAAAAAATAATATCAATAATTTTATGTTCAACAAAGGCTTCACCTTGAAAAATGCTCAACATTTAGCTTTCAATATATAAATTGTTATTCCAATAAAAACTTGAACAAACATCAATTACCTTGTTCAACAAAAATGAAAAGGATTATTCGAAACTTTGTTTAGGTGCTCTAGAAAACTAGAAACCATGAAATAAGAAATGAATTGTGTTAAATGTGTTCAGATGAAAGCGTATTTATAAGATTTGGCGCGAAATGAAATGGTACGATGTGTATTTTCATTGTTTCCGGCCAAAGGAATTCTCTCACCAATCTTTCGGCCGAAAATCTAGGAAACTGTTTAATTTTAACGGATTCTGTTAGAAATACATTTTTTGATCGAAATAATTGTTTTTCGGCTGAAAGATTCTTTCGGCCGAAAACTAGCGAATGGGACTGTTTTTAGGAACCAGAGAATTCCCTCTAGCTTACCTGAACTTTGGAGGTTGCAGACTCCTGCAAATACTCAGAATTTGGTTTCAAAAATGACACCAACATTTGTAAAATTGAATCTACTTTCAATTCCTATAATTTGTTTTCATTTTCATTATTTTTATCTAATTTTGTTTAATTTAAAAAAAAAAAATCATTGCATAGTATTTTCAGCTGACATTATGATTCAGTGAAATGAAATATCCGTCTCTAAAAATACACAGTAAAAAAAATTAGAAAAATTCATATTCATAATCCTTAATCTGTTCTTTTCAAAAGGGTATGTTTAGATTTTACTTTTATGTAAAAATTAAGATAGATACAAGGTGGGGAAACATGTGTTTAAAATCTGCAACTTTTTTAGCTTGGTCAACTTAAAAAAAATCTAGAAATTATAATATTCATCCGTTAGATTCAAAATTATGGTCATAATAAAATAGAGTCTATGTATATTGTTGCAGTATATTCCGTTTGTTAAAAACAAAAGTTTAATAATAGATACATTTTGGGGGAGGGGAAATAACTCATTATCATTCCTTTCATGTTTAAGGAACATACTGTTAAACAATTGTCAAATTGACATATCAAATCTTAATAAAAAAAATTGAAAAATAGTCATTGGAAAGTTAACAAAATTCTTCACAAGTTTTGTTTTTACTGTAAAGTGAAATTCTTAATTAAAAAAATAGTTTTGTATGCTGGAAATTGGAGAACTTGTGAAAATATAGTTTTGTTTTCTCATAAAACAAGAAAAATAAACACCCATCTTCATGATTTCACCCCATGACACCAATATATCTACATCAAGATTCTAATGACATCTCTATAAAAAAATTTTGGATGCAGCACCAACATATTTACATCCAAGCTTTAATTCCATCTCCACAATATTATTCTAGATTTGACACCAATATATTTACATCTAAGTTATCATGCCATCCCCATAATCCTATTGTTTATCTTTTTCGATCATCACAATGAATAATTAAAGAATTCATAGTCACATCAACAAATTTGTACTATAGTTTAATGAAGCATTGTTAAGACATCATTTAAGGCAAGGGAAAATTACGTATCACATTGAATATAAATGCCAAGAACTCCTAAGAAAAATGAAAGTTTATAAGTAGTACTTATTAGCAAATTTATTAAATACTACAATAGTGATGAAACATCATCATGACAAGATCTCTCTGGAAAAAAAAACACTTTTCTATCACTGGCCTGAAAAAGTGATTCATTAAAATATTGATATCCAAAATAAGAATTAGTTCTAGACTCCATTTCATTAATCTTCAGTGAAACTTTTGTTACCTCTACTCAAATAAATAGGGTTTCCTTGAAAAATATAAATAACAAAAATAATGCTCTAATTGCATGGCCTGATCTATGCTTCCTTATAAGAAATATCAAAACAATATATTATTGATCATCTTAGAAAGGATCCATTTAGAATCCAAAAAACAAATTTCAGTAATTCCACAATCGTATGCCTCATATGCCACTAAAGCAGTGGAAGGTTGAATGATCATTCTCAAGGCTTCTTTGGCAATGATGCAATCTACATCCTTGGTTGCCACACCCTGTGAGGAATCAAACTAGGCAGGTCACTATTACTAACTACTATCAATAACCAATCATACCTACTTACATCATTGTTGATGGGTCTAAATTCACCCGAGAATAGCAAGGGGTACTCCCCGGTATATGGTCCCAATTAGACTATACATTGTTTAGATTAGAGTCCCATCCGGAATTTGGCCCGACTGCCATAGTTGTTGTTTTTTGGGTTTTAATTGGTTATAGTCTGATGTACCGGTGAAGGTGGATAGATGATGGAAATTCAATGCAAAGATGTAGATGAATACTATGTATGAAAATAAAACTAATCTATTATAAATCCACACTAATTTATCCTAGCTAGGAGCAAACTAAAGTAACCGGTGAGTTGTAAATGAAACTAAAACCTTGCACAACTTTTACACAGTTAGTTGAGATGAAAGAAAAGGATCAGAGACAAGTGTATACAAACGCATATAACCAAATTAATCCATATCACAACATTGCATACATTAACAACTCACAAATCTCAAGGCATAAAGATATTTAAAGAAACACCAACAACTGCATAATAACAATGATTGTAAAAGAATTAGTCTACAACAAACTAGCATTCTTACAGTCCATAGAAACAATGGTCATCTTCACTTGAATTAGTTTTTAGATCATATTTGTTTCTACATAGAGTTCCTTCTATAACATCTGGACTTGAGGGCTTCTTAATATTCATTAACAAAGTATAAGTTCTTGAAATAGTTCTTGAGTCTATACATTGCTTGAAAAGCCAAAAAAAAATCTTTTCGAATGAGCTTCTATCCTATTTTATACAAATATTAGTAATTCCCATGTGGCTTTTCATCTTCTTCTTGAAGAAGCAAATATGAAAACGATTGATCTTCTCTTTCATAATGACAAGTGTATAGAATGGGATGAAATTGAGAGTGGTTAGGAAAAGGATGAAAGAAAAGATAGGTATTTTGTCTTTTTCCTATGAATTTCTTCTTCTGAGGTAGGATATCCAAACTTCTATCTGATCATATAGAGATTTGATCCTTATCTATGTCAGTTGATCATCGAGAGTGCCCATATCCTTTTCCAATCTCGTCATGAAAACTTGTACCATGGTATGAAGATTCACTGGCTATAGAAAATGTTGATCAATGAGATATGTGGAGACGAAGGTAGATGCTTCAACCATTTCCTTCCTTCGAATAGTGATATCATTTATTGCATTCACCATTTATTTTGTTACTAGGTTCTTACCAAGTTCATTTAGTCTTGGGAGCCGGTCGTTTCTGATCAATTCCTAGGAAACTTTAGGGATCCTTTAGCATATTTCCATGGATTTGGTGACTTCTCTATCAACTCTTTTTCCTATCTGTTGGCAATGATTCAGTGCATATAAGTATTTTTTTCTCCCCATTTTTGATAGTCGGTATAGTTCAGGAAGTTCATCTGGATTCTCCTATATCCATCTTTCTATATCAGATATGTCTTCGTGAATGGTGTTGTATTGTGACAACTTCATTTATATCTGATTATTTTGATCAATGAATATCACAACCACATATTGGAAATGGTGCATATGGAAGTACATGTTAATGATAACTCCCAACTCGTTTCTAACCTTCTCAGCATTGATTTTGGATCTTTGGAGGCTCCTCTCATCAATATTTACTTGTTGAAGTATTTCCTCTAGTTCTTTGATCCTTGACTCATTTTCTTCATTTTGTCGGCATAATCTTTGTATGTTATCTATGTTGAAATTCATGAAAGCAAAGTTGGCCTTAGTTGTTGCCAAAGGGTCTTCTCTGACATATCTTGTGACTGGTACATGGGTGACAACTGAGATAGGGGATCCTCCTATTATCGGTACCTTCTTTACCCATTCTTGCACGATCCTAGTATCCTACCGGTTTTACTGTCATAAGTGAAACTCTTAAATCTAGTACTTCACTCGGTTGAAATGGTTTCCAGAGCCTGATTCCTAAACTGCTACCTGTTGTATTTGTCTCTATGCCTACAGTAGATGTTTATGGGATGTCCATCTCCATGGGGTGTGTTCCATCCCCTCTATCTTATGAGTTTTCATTTTGTCTTTATTCCTCAACAACTTTATCTGTTGCTTCCTTTTATGCTTTATTTTCTTTCTCTGTTGCTACTTTTGATGTTGTTTCTTGTTCTTTCTTCTTAATTTTTCATTCTATGATGGATTTTGCTTTTGCTTCAACTTTAGCTTTATATTTTTCAGCCTCAATCTTTTGTTTCTTCTTGCTCACCTCAATTTTCTTTTTTAAAACCTTTTCTTTGTCCCTCCTCTTTTTATCTGTTGGTACCTCTTCTTCTTCCTCTATAGATCCCAAGTGCGTTGAGATGGAAATAGGGGAAAGTTGACCAACTTCTTCTTGCTCTGGTTCTTTCTTGGCTTCCTCTCTTTCCTTTTCTTCATCCGTAATTCTTCCCTTCGGTTGGCCTCGCCTATTGAATATGACCTCATCATATGTCTCAGTGTTTTGTTGTACCTCTTCTTCTTCCCAAAGATTTGTATTATACTCATAAGGCATCCTAATGTTTTTTAAATTCTCTCTAACAATACACTTAGGATCATGTCTCATGAACCTTTCTTCTCCAAAGTGATAGGAAAGTAGGGTATTTACCTCTGCTTGGGATTGTTTAGTATTTTCAAAGAACTAATTGTCAGCATACAAAGGTAGCGGGGGCCAAAACAGTTTCTTAAATCTATACAACATCCCTCCAAACCAATGTATAATAGTTTGATATGCTACTTCTTGGAGGAAGAGATTATCGGGCACAAACCACAGGAGTAAATGTTGTGGTTTCACTGTGCCATATATTCTTATGTAAGTACCATGCTTCATGAGGTACCAATCCTCGATCCTCCTTATAACTTCTATGACTTTGTCAGTCATGCATGAAGGTGGGGGGAGGTGAAAAATATGAAATCATATAGTAGATCAAGGAAATGTTTTCATATCCTCTCATACTCCATATGGTACTTGTGCTCCTAGAGCACTTTACAGTATATGTGAATCATGGGATTAGATGGTAACCAACTCCATCCCACATTAGGATACTTGTCAGTTGTGCACATGATGTCCAAGAGGTACGAGGATATATGGAAGCTCGTGAATGTTCATGGTTGGGCTTGCTTTAATTTGGAGATAGAAACTATGATATTCTCAGACAATATGTATGCCAACTAGAAGGAAAGGACCCTCTAGTGGAGGTTATAGCGGAGGCTTTTAGTGTTACAAAATTGACAAAAAATGTTAAAAATACCTTCGTAAAAACATCCATTTTTGGCAACGAATGGTTTTGTGGAGATTATAATGGAACTTCATTATAACTAAAAAAATATGGGTGGGTGGAAGTTGTAGAGGATGTTTTTCGAGTCGGTGCGCTTCATGGTCCATATGCATCAATGTGCTCTCAAAATCAACGCACTGGTGCCTACATTGCACAGAAAGCATCGGGCGAGTCCTAAAATATTGGAGCCCCGGTGCATTTATACAAACTAAATCCCCGATGCTTTAATAACAACAATGCATCAGTGGAATCTATGATGCCAAGCGTCGATGCATTCTCTAACTTAAAGCCTCAATGCTCACATGTCATTGAAAGAACCAAGGTTGTCCAAACAATATGGGGGCATTGGTGCTCTTATAAATCTTAACACACTGATTCCTTAATAAGAAGAACACACTAGGAAAATCTATGATACCATGCACTGGTGTGTTAAAAAACAAATCAGGCTAGTGCATGATATCTAGAAGGCACCGATGCAGACGCGTGATACAGAAGCACCCGTGCGCTTATAAATTAAGCGCACTGATAGGTCATTTTTTTTATTATTATTTTTGGTTAAAATAGTATTAAGATCGGTGTTGGTTCAATACATATCAACATTGGTTCACATTTTATTAAAACACCAATGTTTTTTATCATTAAACGCATCAGTTGTCATTTTCTCTTTTTAGAAACATCGACTTGTGACAGTGCACAATTATTGTTATTTTTTAATTCCATTGTTCATAAAAAAATTGACATATATCTTATAATAGTATTCATATAAATGAAATTTTGATTAGTGCATTTGGATATGATGTTTGGATTAATTTATTATATCATCAGATTTTGCATCTCTTCGTTATAATATTTAATCATCCATATATTTATTCATCGATGTAACATTTCATAGGAACATTGGACAACACAAAAGAATAAAATAAAACATATTTTATTATATATGAATAAGAGGCCAAAATGGGACCCTTATTGGTAGCCCCTTGTATTTCAATTGGGGCAGTACTATGTCCATTACATTAAACAAAATGTTTGAATTTCACAGACAATTATTTCAAAAAATACAACAGCTTGCATTAATATCCAAATATATTGATCACCATTCTTCGGTGGAACTGTTGTCAATGCTTGAGCTACTTCCATGACTTGGGTTATTTAGTTGAATGTTTTGTTGATTGACTCGATTGTTTTCCTCTTATTCAAATGATTCCATCTACAAAAATAAAAATAAAGTGTAATGAGTGTATCTACATTGGTGAGAATAATGAAAATTGAAATAAATAATATACATGAATGTAAATTGAAAAGAGACATACCATAGCAAGAATCGAGTCCTGAATAATACACATTTTTTCAAAACCAAATCTCATGTCTTATGTCAACAACTCTTATGTTGGCATATTTCCATACTTTGTTTCCTGCAAGTTTTATACCCCATAATAAATCATAGATTTAATATAAAAAAAAATTGTTTCATTAATTATAAAATGAGAGAACTAAAACAACATAGATACTTACAAATTCCGCAATTAATTTTTTATATGCCAACATACACTCACAACCCTTATTTAACCCAATGTCAATTAATTCTTGCGATGACTCTTATTTGTATGTTAGCACCTATTTGAAGACATTCAAGGATGGCTGCTATAAAACAACTTAAAATATACAAAATTTAAATATTAAGTTAATGCTATAAGGAAATAACAATTACTCACAAACTTTGCTATCAACCCTTTTCTTCCTTGTCGTCCTGTTTTATGTAATGAATGAGTTCCATTTTGTTTTCTTTTTGGCAAGAAAATACTTGAAAATTAATAATTAATGCTAAATTATTTATTTATATGTACCTAATAGCTGAAAAATTCAATGATTTCATACATTTGAAGCACATTGTTGTTGAGATACATCCTCCCACGATGCAATTATGCCCATTTATTTTACCATCTCCTTGTACACATTTTTCGACATTCCTACTAGCATATTTCAGATATCAACTCGTTGATCCTTTGAGATTTTCATAATCTTCCTAAAAAAAGTAACATGACAATAAACTATTTTGATATTGATTTATGAAAACTAAATATATCAAGATTGATATTAATAAAGGAATGATTTGTAGTAATATATACATATTCTAGAAAAACATTTTTAGGAATATTACATTTTGAATGATTATTATTATTTTTTTGTATGTTTTTTCTATTGCAATTATGACAGGTCTCATTAACCATTGCTCTAGAAACGCTTCATGTAGTTTAGATATAACTTGGTTCTTTGAATCATTGGATTGATTTCTGTATTGTAAGTGGAAAGGGCGTCTATATGTTCATTCCACTATGTCCCTCATAGTTTTGTAAAAAATTTCACCCCTTTCATTAACTTCCAGCACCACTCCAGATGAGCTAAGGACCAATTCATCATCATTTACATCTTCTATAACTTTTATTTTCTTAGGACGACATTTTGTTTATTCGTTGTTGATCCCTGTAGAACATTAAACATATGTGAATTAATATATTGTTTGGAACATGTTATCTAATATTTTTAAGTAAAAAATTAATGAAAATTCAAAAAATAACTCATATTGAATATAATTTTTTCATTCCCCTCATTCATCATTTTGTAATTTTTCCATCAAGATTTTACACTCTTTTGCACTTAGATCACAAACAATCTTATCGAGATTCCTTATTTTATGGCTCTGTAAGACACACACTAACCAATACATATTAATTAAACTTACATATAATTCAAGCATATTAATTATTTATATAATTTACAAAGAACTTGTCTTTTTAACATATTAATTTTGTATAGAATTTACAAAGGACTTGCCTTTTTTTTTCCTTTTTGGATGTGGTATCATTGTATTGATCAGAATTTTTGTTACTTGAACTACTCTCATACATTGTTTTATCAATATACAACCTGTACCATTCAATACACAAGATATTAAATATATTTTATAAATAAATCACATAGTTTTCAGCTAAAAAAAGTTGTCTGGTGCGCTTTAGTAATAATAAAGCACCAATGCGTTCAATGTTTTCAAACACACCTATGGTATTGTTGATTAAGGTTGGTTGTCATTGATGTCAACCCTTGAAGAAAGACCCGTAGCACAAAGTTTTGGGTAATGGACCCAATAGTGTTTAATGTAAATATGACTCATTATTGTTTTGTCATGGTTGATAAGAAGTAAATATGGATGAACTCCAAAGTGGCCCCCTTATGGTGAAAGCCCTCATAGGAAGACGCTTTGTGGAGTAAAAGAACCCATGCTTAATTATGGAATAATGAGATGAAAGAAAGTGAATTTATTAGGGAAAATATCCTAGATGGATAGTTATTGTCATGTCATTTCCGGTGGTATATGGAACGTCACATAATTCCTCATGGTTAGAGAGTTATGGCCATGAAAAGTTGGAGACCCCAGGTTTGGGTAATGGACCCAAGTTTGTTTGATGGGTAATGGTATGAGTTATGATATATTTTCAGATAATACTATTCTATATGGATAGTACATGTCATGCCATTTTTGGTGGTATGTAGAACGTCACACAACTCCTTATGGTTTGAGAGTTATGGCCTTACGAAGTTGGAGGACCCTCATATGTCATCTAGAAGCCCCAAAAGGTCAAAATAATCAAAGTGGTTTAAGAGATTTTAAAAGGTAAATAATAAAGTGAATTGATGAGTGTATTATAATTCAAAATGAATACAAAATAAATTATTTCAATAATAATTTTAATGGAGAAATTAGAAGTGGACCCAACCCTAAAATAAGGAAAGTGGGGCCAAGTGACCTAGAATATGTTTTTAAGGAAGCTACTT
>ML792985.1:45200-80446 GCA_009831015.1 Picea engelmannii | reverse complement strand
GTGGTTTTCTCCTGATTTGGGTTTCCACGTAAAGCTCTGGTGTACTATGCATGTGTATGATTGTTTATTTATTACTGCTCATTATTGGATAATAATTCTACATTGATATAACATTTGAAGAAAAAGGATTATAATTACGTTATTACTGATTCACCCCCCCTCTCAGTAATCCAACACTTAGAACACAAAGAATCTTATCGAGATTCCTCATTTTATTGCTCTGTAAGACACACACTAACCAATACATATTAATTAAACTTACATATAATTCAAGCATATTAATTATTTATAGAATTTACAAAGAACTTGTCTTTTTAACATATTAAGTTTGTATAGAATTTAAAAGGACTTGCCTTTTTTTTTCCTTTTTGGATGTGGTATCATTGTATTGATCAAAAATTTTGTTACTTGAACTACTCTCATACATTGTTTTATCAATATACAACCTGTACCATTCAATACACAAGATATTAAATATATTTTATAAATAAATTACATAATTTTCAGCTTAAAAAAGTTGTCTAGTGCGCTTTAGTAATAATAAAGCACCAATGCGTTCAATGTTTTCAAACACACCTATTTCAAAAAAGATTAAAAAAAATAGTGAATTACAACGGTGCGATATGTATTGTTAACAACACCGCTCCAATAGAAAAAAAATGAAAATAAAAAAAATACCATAAACAAATAAAATTACACACCGATGAACGGATTTTGTTAATTATGTTGCAACATTTCCACTGTGTTTTTATCCATACGCGCACCAGTGCATTATATTTAATAAGGCACACCAATTACCCGAAACCATTTAAAAAAAAAAACATGAAAAGGCCGAGACGGTTGGATCTGATGCATCACATGTCAAATTCTTTTTATATGGAAACGTAAACCCATTAAATCTAAAAACCTAAAATGAAAATCTATACTTATGAAGTGATAGAGGGAGTTAAACCCTATGTTGAAAATTTGCAGTCACATAAACAAGAAGAAGCAAAGGTTTAAGGTAAGTATGATTTTTTTTTTTTTTTCCTAAATCACAAAACCCTTCAATTTCTGATTTTCTGCATAATTTTGTCGCTCCAAAATGGTTTTGAATGAATCACCATACCCTTCAAATTATGATCTTCGAATACGTCACATTTCCAAAGTATTGATCTACTGCTCAATAGTGCTCCCCTGTATGTCTCTCTTACAAATATCTCCCCTATAAATTTTGGCAAAATAATAAAACATTGAATAGCTTAATACCCAGAAAATAATTTATGAAAATTGTTTTAAATGAATCACCATAATTACCTTCAAATTCTAATCTTCTAAATAATCATGTTGTTCCAAAGTATTTTGTTGCTCCATAGGGCTCTCTGGTATGACTCTCTTGTTGTTCGAAAAACAGGATCGCAAAACAATAAAATAAAACAAATGCGGAAATAAAACAAAGAAGATACACAATACAATAGAGACACAGATATGTGTGTTTCACCCATTGTGGGCTATGTCCACGAGAGAAATGTCTAGGTCCTTCATTTTTATTATCTAGCAAAATGAAGGGAGGCAACCTACAACAGACCTAATGTAACTTCCTCTTCTTTCTCTCACGATATCCTCTCTCAGAATACAATATTTGAAATGATACACATCCACAATACAATTCCCTCATAAAAGAGGGTTTCCTTCTAGGGAAAAATCCCTAACATAACTTCTACCATCAGATCTGTGTCCTTATAATGAATGGTCAAGATTTACTATAAAATTACAATATACATTTACAAGGAAATTTTTCCTTAGGGGGACACTGCCCCTGAACCCCCGCTTGCCCCCGGACCCCCTAGTCGGGGGGATGAGCCCCCTGGACCCCGCAAGGGGGGGAATCCTCCCCTGCAACCCCCTCATGTGGAGGGGTGTACAATATTCATGGGGTATAAACATGGGTAAAAACAAAGACCTCTGAATCAGGAAGATAATCAGGCTCCACAACCAACATTTGCAAATCTCTCCATTATAAATTTTGGTAAAATAATGAAACACTGAATACATTTTTACTATTTAAATGACTTTATCAAATTAGAGTTTAAATTCCCACTCATTTTTCAATTTTAAAAAATCAAAGTCCCACTTTTTTTTAAGTTTTTTCAAAACCCCAATGCGTTTATTAATTTAACGCACCGATGTGGTTCTGTATACAATGCACTAGTGCACTAAAATGTTTTGGAGCATCGATATTGGATAAAAAAATTAATTATTTTAATTCATGGGAACCAATGCGATTCATATGTAAACGCCCTGGTGCATTACAATGTTATATACGCACCGGTGCGTGTTTGTTACATTAATGCATTATTGTGTTTTCAAAGTTATCTGAATTTTTATTTGCACACAAAATAATATATTAATAATAAGTTATCTTTTATGATGCATCCAAATGGCTTGTAGTCCATCATAGTATACATTTTTCACTTAAAGTCATCTTATTCTTAAAAATAATTTATTGTTGTTTTTGCTCAAATGTAGGGAGAAAAGCTTACAATATCAAATGGCCAATTCTTCAAATTCCATCCGTTTCCATATTGCTCAAAGTCCATTGCGGATTTATGCCTTTCCATCTCCAGTAAGTTCATATTTTATTTATATTTCGATTATCTAATTGAATTTATTTATTTTATCCATGTCAATTTGAATAAAAATGTATCCAAATTTGCAGTATCCCGATTCAAAATCGAGTTAAGATGCAGATAATATTCCACCAATTCAAAAACGTCGAAATATCTTATTAGGAGCAACATGCCACAAGAAGTTGGTAGATGAAAATGGACAACTTCTTTAACTACCAATAGTAACGTGACATAGTAAAAATTGTTTGGTATAATGTGATTTGAACAAACCAATTGCATTGTTCTTATTAATATCATCGATGTACTAATATTCAATATTTTTGAAATTAGGATTCTAGTTATGATGAGTGACCTACCTATCATATTTCGTTTCACCCCACTACAATCTAAAATTTGAGAGAAGGTTTCAATAAGAGCACAACTCGGAGAGGAAACATACTAAGAATGGTTGAATCAACCACCTATTCAATTCCCACTACATCCAGATTGACCAATTAGGAATGACTACAAAAATAGTATTTCTTCACAAGTTGGAAATGGAGTCAATGAAATAGAGGTTGGTATAGATGATTATTTACGGGATACAACTTTCATGGAGACAATGTTTTTAGATGCATTCCATAATGATGAGCGAGGGGATGATGCTCATATCACTAATACATTATTCAAAAGTATGAAATATGATTCCACCAACCCTCTCTTTGGACCTAGCTAATCAAATTCTACCCAGATGGGGACAACAATGTTACTGTACAACTTGAAAGCAAAGTTTGGCATCTCAAACACATGTTTCTTGGCAATATTGAGGTAACTGACCATCATTAAGTCCCTTATAATTTGAGAAATATTGTCACACAATCAACATTAAAAATGATCGATTTTATGAATGTTAAATGAAATTGTACATTTATTTTGCCCACTAATTGCACGTTATTCAAAGATAAGGTTCTTCTGAGTGATAATGTCTTGCCCAGTAGCTGAGAAGAGACAAAAAAATGTTGAAAATATTGGGTGTTGAGTATATATCATATCATGCATATCTGAATGATTCTATTCTATATAGAGAAGAATATGCAGACAAAGAGATATGTCTGAAATGTGGGCATGACAGATATCATAAATCAAATAAAAAGGGTAAATCACATGGTCCTCCTCATAAGATATTGAGGCATATGCCTATAATCCCAAGGATTCAAAGGCTCTTTCATTGCAACAAATTAGCTATGTTGCAGGGATGGCATGTCTCACATAGAAGTGAGTTGGGAGTTATGTGAATCCCAATGGATTCAATATCCATGAAGCATATAGAGGATACATGGACCAAAAAATTCAAGGATGAAGTATGAAGTCTATGAATCAGCATAGCCATGGATGGCATCAACCCATATTCCCTCCAAAAAACCAACTATTATGTTTGTCCTGTAGTAGTGATCAATAAAAATACCCCCCCATGGTTTTCCATGAAGAATGAAAATCTTATGTTGGCTCTTATAGTCCCTAGTAGAAGACAAGTGAAGAATATGGATGTATACCTACAACCATTGGTAGATGAATTGAAGGAATTATGGGAAGAGCTACATGTATACGATGTATCAAGACCCATCGCAACAGAGAGGAGTTTTACATTGTATGGCATATGTGATTACACCACACGTGATTATATAGGCTTAGGAGTTTGCTCTAGTAGATTACGTGTTTATTTATTTGTTCATATACGTAAAAATGTTTTTTGGCATATTTAATTTGTTGCAACTATTCTGATGTGTGACGCTAACATGTTCTAGTGTATACATTAATAATTTCATGGGTCTTGTAACAAAAGGCTATCATGGATGTAAATGTTTTGGACCTTATTTTAAGTTCAGGTGGTCAACCCACCTATGAAATCTAGTGTATGACTTCTCTGGTGTATTCCTCCTAGAAAAAACACCCTTACAAAAGAGCAGCATCTTCTTTCAATGGTAAACTAGAGAGAACCCAAAGGTATGAAATAATGACACCAACATTATGGCTTATAGCATATGAGAGAGAGAGAGAAGGATAAGGAGGTTACAAAAATGTTCGATTCAAATGGGGAGCCTATGTTCGATGATCCAAAATTCTTCGATACATATGTTGAGAAATTTCCCATTAGGATGAAAAGGAAATCTGTCTTTTATGAACTCCCATATTAGGAGCATCTTAATATTACCCACTAACTAGATCCTATGCATATATTTAAAAATGTTTCATCTTATTTATGGAGGCACGTATCATCAAAAGAAAGTGACACATTGGTTGTTAGGAGAGATCTTATTTCTTCAAAAAGTAAAAAGAAACATTGGCCAAGAAAAGAAAGTAGAGGAGAAGTCGGCCCCTCTTGGTATTTCAAAGAAGATGATGTCCCATGGATATTGAAGAAAGATGATCTTTCTTTGGAAAATGAAGTTATATTGGGTGTGAAGGTGATCAAAATCTGGACCAGGGGTCAAATTTTAGCTCAAAAATCAACATTCTCGGAATTTCCTCAAAACAAACGAGAGTGTAGCCCTCGTCATCACGAACCCAACGCAACTCGTTTGGGTTCAAACGGACGTCGGGAGCAAAATATATCGCGATCTGTTCATATTGCCAAACAGGTAAAAAAAAGGGACGCTGACTGTGCAATCCGTACAGCCCGTATGGATGTTGATGTGGCATGATCGTACGTTGATGTGGTAGAGGTCATACGTCCAAGTGGTAGATGATGACATGGCCTTCACTCATTGGCAGATTTGGGTGAATCACATTGCGACATGTGGCATTTATTGGGCAAATGGCGTGGTGCCACATGGCCCAGTCATGGGCTACCACGTGGCACCGTTGTATTGGTTGTTAGTTCAAAACATTATGGACTACGTGGGGTTCTAACCATGGACCTCCCCCATAGCCCAAAGTCTTGGCAATAGTCACGCTACCCATGTGCCCACACATTGTTACTTACCATATAACGTTTTCATATGTATTTAAGTTGATATGTGTTATGGTTTGGGTGTGGGTTGGGACAGGGCTAAGCCCCGACCCCTAGTCACATATGAATTTAATATGACCACCAGCGCGGGTTTGTCAAATGGATCCGAAATTTGCGCGGTTTTGGTTTTATGTTCAAATGGTTAGCCCCGGTCACATAACATTTGTCATATGACCCTATTCCACATAGATTTTGTGCGTGGGGGTTTTGTAACGACCATAACCATGCATCGATACGTGGTGTTTCACCATTGGCTTGGACTTAGCCCTTTTGTGTGGGGAACGAGGTCGTATGGTGCCCATATGACCAACGGTTTGCAGTTGGGGGCCAAAAATTCGTTAACCGTCCTACAGTTTGGACAGTTTTTCGATTGTGCACATGTGCTAGGTTTAAGCATGTGTTTTGGAGTGTGTTCTTGGTTGAGAGCCCAGAGGTGCATTTTGGTGAACCAGAGACAACAAGATTGAAGGAAGAGAATGGCAGGAGGCCTATCTTCTTCATTTTTTGGCCGAATGAGGTGTCGTAAAATCCCAGCTAGGGGTTTTTGGACATTCTGAATCCATTGGCACTATTTTCATAGCCATTTGAAGACTTATTTTGCAGGTTTTTAACCATTGAAGTTTCAGGAAGCTTCAGGGAGCTTGAAGTCCTCATTGTTTGAGGTCTTGCTCAGATGAGCCTATGTTTGTTTTCTGTGATTGAATAATCATTTTTGACTAATTATTATGCTCTGAACACTTTGGGATAGGTTTTATATCCATTTGAGGACCTTTACAGGTGTTTTTGCCAAAGAGAAGCTCAGGGAAGCTTAAGGCCACATGTAGAAGAGGTCATGCCCAGATGAGCCATGATCCGTTTTCAGAGTTTTATTAGTCATTTTTGGGGTTTTTATGTATTATGATCCCAATGGTATAGTTAGAATTTCCATTGGAGTTGAGCAGTATCTTGTAAAAGAATATTTGACAAATTAATCCCAGAGAGCCAAGTCCATTGATGGAGGCTCAAGGAGATGTATCCCGGAGAGGGGTGAACTCCTTTATCATGTTGTTCTTATTGTGAATTTGATGGTTTATTTGATGCAAGTTATGTTGCTATGTTTTTATTTAAATCACTTATTTAACCATTTAAGAGAACTTTTCCTCACACATAACCATTTAAAAGAAGAAGCATGAACTTAACACATAATTTTATCTTGCATATTTTAACACATGGAGCAAGGTCATGTAAAGTTTATTTTAATGAAGTAGAGGATGATTGCATAGCATAACAAGTCAGCCTTCTATTTTTAGATCAAGTGGTATTAGAAAATAGTTTTTTTTTTCTCATGTATTTGCCATTGATAGCTTGAGATTTAGTTGTTGGTATTTGTGCAAGTTTTGTGTTGAAGTTTGATATCTTGCAAAGATGGAGGAAGCTTCAAACATTGATAGTTCTCATACATCTTCATTATCTAAGTTCTTTGTCAAAGAGATGTTGAAGGAGATTCTAACCATGAGAGATGTGATGAAAGAGATGTGTGAAGATAGAAAGGAAAGCATTTCCCTTGAAGAGAAGTTGATGGTCATGAAGAAGGAGAAAGACCAACTTCTTGAAAAGTTGCATGAGATGGAAATTCAACTCCATGAGGCAAAAGAAACCCTTACCAAGTACATGCATGAACATAAGGTATGTAATGTTATTTTATCTTCTAATTCCTCTCAAGATGAATGTTTTGGTGATTTTGAAAATCACACAAGAGGAATAGGGTCCAAGTTATTGTTAAAAATGGACTATGAAGGTAGAGGTTTAGGAAAGCATGCACAAGGCATTATTGAGCCTATTGTTGTTGAAGAGAGACCCAAGTATTGTGGTCTTGGATATGAACGAAGAGAAAATTCAAAAGTTGAGGAGACAAGGGAAAAAGTTCCAAGAACAAATTTTGTTTCAGGTTCACCTCCTCAAGAAGGCTATAAAGGTATTGGCAGCCATTTCGCATTTTTATCCTATCCTTATAAGTTGCCCATGCAAGTGTTTTAAAACCCCTGATTCTCATTGAAATCTTTTGATAATATGACATGATTATCTGACACATTTGCACACCTGCCCGTTTTCCTCGTTTTCACGACTACAAGCGTGAAAACTTTGATTTCAAAGTCACCTCAATTGCATTAAAATCATCACTTGATTATTGTGGTTACTCTTGTCTATCTATTCATTGTATTTCCAATTTAATTATAATCGAACACTTGGCAAGACACCAAGATCCTTACCCATTTTCCATTCTTTTGTTGTTAATATGATTTCATTATAATGACTGTCATTGACTCCTCAATACATTGGTGGTTTGATGTTCTATAGTCTTTCATCGATTTCCTTGACACATTGTTTTCATGAAAACACATTGACATTGTGGTTAGATCCTTGGTGCAATCATTTCATACAAAATACATTTGTGATGATCGAACCCTTGGTGTTGATTTCGAATCATTGTTTGGTTTTAAAACTATACAAATGCTATGCTTATGCGAATTTTTGGGTCAACTTACCATAGTTTTCGTTAATGGTTTGAATGGCATTGTTTTTAACATATGCAATAGTGATTTGAATCACCATATGCGTCGTCGGTTGTACATTGGGAAATGACTGTTTTGCATGGGCTGATCTAGCTCCACCACCCTCGCACACTTGGGCATTAATGCCTCCCTCCTATCCTGGGTTACCTCTGTTAGTTTTCGGGGAAGTATGTGAGCTATTCGACCCAACGTATACCCTGTTCAAACCCTTGCCCGCTCACCCAGCTCACTGTGTGTTCCCGTCTATGGCACCTGTGGTGCACGTAGAGCCCAATGGCAGCCAAACACTCTTGTTGTTCGATAATGCCCATGAAGATTTGGAAAATGGTGGCTGGCTAGTGTTTATCCAAAGGTTTGAGGATTTTAACCTCTCAGTAGCCCAACAGTTCGCTCTTACCTTTGACGGATGCAGGGCTAAGGTCGGTGACATACAACTCAAGCTAAATGAGGAATTCATAAGCTCACTTACAATACTACTAGTTATAGGGAAAAGGTGGTTTAAAAACTCTAAAGTTGACGAGGTGTCATGGCCACTCCTATTCACATCAAGAAAGATTGTTAGTTGCGATAGAGGTATGCCTCTTTCTACCCTTAAACCCAGGCGGCATGATCTTTTGGCAATCGTTAAGCAGTTTGTGACCTATGAAGGTCATTATGGCTTGGTATTTCTATATCACCTTCGGTTATTGATGAATTTTATAGGCTATCCCCTGAATATGCCACATTATCTCTTGCGTAGTCTGTACAATATGTCTAAAAGATTCAAGCGTGAGAAGGCTGATAGCAACCTTTTCCATCACGGCTTGATCAAAGTTATTATCCTCTACCAGTTAAGCCTTAGTGGTGACTATTGGCAAGCCTTCCTATCTAGGAATGGCTTTGCCACTCCCGAGTCTATCCAAGTGGACAAGGTTGTGGTTACTGAAACATTGGTTGGACCAATCGTGCCACTTCATATCCTTATACCCCCTGTCAAACTCTCAGATTGCCCTGACATGGACCTACCCAATGCCATGGCTGACCCATGTGATAAGGATGATATTAAGGCCGTCAAAAGACCTGGAAGGAAGAAAGTCAAGGGTGATATTGTTTTCAACAGTAAGGGAAAGAAAAATGCTCGAATGATATCGAGATTTGCCCGGAACAAGACTAATCAGAACGTCGACCAAAAGCCCATCGTCTTGAGTGAGGATTCAGACTCAGAGATTGAGCGTTTCCTAGCCGAGGAATACCCCTATTCTCATGGCCTCTGCTCTAAGGAACCCTACGACTATGTCTCTAACTTACCTACGTGCCTCAAAAATGACCCCAACTACCCGGGAATCAAGCTTCACAATGAAACCCCTGGTAACTTGAACAAACCCTCGTCGGTGATGCCAAATCCCAATCGATCACCATGTATCCAATGTAATTCTTGGCTAGAATGTTATTACATCGACGTTCCCCTGTTGCAATCAAATATCAAATCGTTAGAGGAACGAGTGACAGTGCTGGCGAAGGAGAACAACAGGCTACAAGCCAACGAGAAGAAACAAAAAACCACCGGTTCAATTGTCTTCAGAAATGTCGAAGCAGCAACGGCCTTTGTCAATTCAAAATTATCATGACCAAGTTGTTTTCTTACTGCCCAGGTATGTATTTCAACATAGATTTTTCTTTATGAGTTTGCTTGAATTAATATAACGGATTGGGTTTGTTTTCGATTAGCTCTGTTTGTTTTAATAGATTCAAAACAATTATGTTGACTTTGAATTATCAGAAATGATTTCATTATGAATCATGTATGGAAGATTTGCTTTTCTAAATTTGGACACGGCTACGATTTAGTTAATATTCTCAGATTAGTATAAACGATTGATTGTTTTTTAGTCGATTTGAATTAGGGTAGTCGATTGGGTTTGTTTTCTTTTAGTTCTGTTCGAATATATTTAAGGAATGATTCTGTTTTGTTTCCATTTTAGATTATGATTCCATCTGACCTGTACAAGAGATTTATTTGCTAAAATCAAACACAGCTATGATTTGGATTGATACAATTTTGTTTTTTCTGGATTATGACGGCTCTGAGTTGGTTCAATTTATTTCTTATGGTTTGATTTTGAGACGATTCTGTATGCTTGAATTAGCATGGTCTTTTATGTATGCAATGCATCAATATTAGAGATTGGTTTGGTAAATACAATGCAATTTATTGATTCGAAAAAACAACTTTGTTATTTTTGGATTTAAAAATGATTTTGTTAATTCCTGAGTCGACATAAAATATTGCATTTATGAATGATTTGTTTGATCGGTTACAGTTCGTGTCGATTGAAATTTATTCATGAAAATGATTTCATTGGTTTCGAATTGTCTAAACGATTGTGTCGGCCCCAAATCGTTTCGATTCATTCCTGTTTACCTTGATTTGCGAACAATGTTGCATGCCTTGAATTAGCATGAGTTGGATTAGATTCAAAGTTAGATTTGATACGAATCTGTTAGTTTGGATTTAAACGATTCTGTTGAGTGTTGGATTGACATATTATGTCTATATTAAATTCTTATCAGAGATTTGCTTGATATTCATTTAGGGTCTGTTTTAATTGAAATAGATTCAAACAAGATTTCATTTGCTATCTATTAGCATGAGTTGGATTAGATTCAAAGTTAGATTTGATATGACTCTGTTAGTTTGGATTTAAACGATTATGTTTTCAAATTAGACCAGCTATAGAATCGTGAGATTCTGTAGCTAGTCTTAAAATTTAGATTTTTGTTAGTTTTACAAATAAAATATCACCTAAACTTGTCTATTCTTGTCCACTTTCAGGTGCGTACGAATTTCAATGATCAATGGGATATGCTATGGCAGTTTAGGAGATACTTTTGTGGGATAGTTTTGTTATAGGTTGTTAGTTTTAGTCAGGAATAGAGACTTGGGAGATTATCCCCAGATTTTTTGTAAACTGTTTTTGATAATTCCCACAGGGATGTTTTACCCCATGGTCTTTAAATACTTGTTATTTTTTGTAATGGACCCATCATCATCACCGTTGGGAGAACTAGACTATGGATTTATAATACAGACTGGGATGAAAGTTGATGTCTTGTAACAGCTTTAGCTTTCAATATATCAAACTTTTATTTCAAGTTTTCTTCATATCAGAGTGCAATCAATTATCGACTACTTTAGCTATCGTAATTATTTGCAGGTTGATGTGATTTGGTTATGTGTTGTCCATATCTGATCTCTTTTATTTTAAAATACAGCAATTACTTCGTTACAATTTGATGAATAAAGATTTTTCTTCTTCGTTAATTGAACTGTTCTATACAAATTTTTGCACAGGGATTTATCTAATTGCGACAATTTGTAAATTATAAGATTGTTGTCATTTTTTATGTCTTGTTTGTCCTGTTGCTTATATTTGAAGAGAATTGTTGCTTCATGTTTACAAGAAGCTCGTGAAAAGTTTGGTGTGGGTTTCCTCCCATCGTACAGTTGAATCAGACACTTTGTGCGGGACAAATTGGAAAGTGTTATCACAGGTTAGTTTATTAGTGTTATTTCAATAGTTTAGATAGATGTATAGTTTAATTTTATAGTATAGATTGTTTTCTTAATTATTCATCTTTGATAATTGTGGTTTTTGTTTCATAAAATTATAAAATTCAAAAACAATAGTTTTGTTGTCATAAGACATCTCACAAATGTTTTTTTTCAGGTTTTCAATTTAAAATCTGTAATCTGTAAATATTGTACATTTGTAGTTGAATCTAATTGAACATTCAATCTCATAGAATTGTTGTTGTGTAGTATAGACAATAGACTGTATATACTTATTTCAGATTTGTTTATTAGTTTGTTTTAATTATTGTTTTCATTTAGATTAGTTTCTTTAGTTAGTTTTCTTTCGTTTTTTTAGGACTTAGATCGGCCAACGGAGCCGCTAAACCTGTCAGGGTGGATCATCCCAAACGGCTTGGGTTATTTAGACAACCTCGGACCGGATCCACTCTTCCAATTGGCGAGCGTTTATTTTCGCCCGTCAACAAATGGCGCTAGAAGGAGGGCCTGAAATTTATTAATGACATGAGGCGGTCGTAAGAATCCTCCACCACCCAACCACTCACCTATAGTGACAAGAAGTCATTCAAATGACAATATCCCCCCTCAAACAACAACCACATCAAACAATGATCTACAGATCACAGTTGAACCAGCAACCCTGAATCCTGCAGGTGGTGACGTACAAGAGATTGTTCGCCAATCTCTCTTGAGAACACATAGTGCCTTCACCCATTTAAGGCAACCAAATCGGCCTTTGGACCAACCCTTAGACTTCTTTGAGGTCAGAGAACAGCTTGGAGGCACTAACCTCATTTTAAACCCTACAGATCCAATCCTCAATCCTGCTGTAGGAGGATCTAGAATACCACCCTCACCACCTCCATCACCTCCTTCTTCTTCGGGAGAAGACTCTTCTGACGAAGGAATTTCCCCTTCTCTTCCTTCCACGCCGCCTACACCAATGGCCAACCAGAACAATCCTACTAGACCTTGGCTCGACCAGGATGCAGTAGCCATACCTGGGGCTCAACATCCCTTACCCAAACATCTGGAGAAGTGGCTTCCCAAGTTTGATCTTGACTCTAAAAAGATCGTCGAAGATCACATTAAAAAGTTTATGTTAGCCATTAGACTCCGTAATGTCGAGCATGAAGACGTAGTCTGTAGGTTGTTCCCCTACACTTTCGAGGGAAATGCCTCTACTTGGTACTTTTCCCAACAAACCCATACCATCGTGTCTTGGGAAAAGTTTGAATCCTTCTTTCTGGAAAATTTCGGAGACGATAAGTCCCTGAAAGTCCTAGTTATTGAGCTTTCTAGCTTAAGAATGAAACCAAAACAGAAAATTAAAGACTTTAATCAAAGATTCTTAACACTAAAGAACCAAATCCCTACTGATTCGATGCCTTCTAAGAATCTTATCATAACATACTATACTAAAGCCTTGCATCAAAGTATATCCATTTGGGTAAAACGATCTAAGAAAGCCATGTTGCTAGAAGCCTTCGAAGAGGCCAGCTAGATTGAAAAAGACATACTTAGTTTAAAAGACACTACTAGCAATGAAACATAGACTAGTTCTTCTTCCAAAAAGAAGATCGAAATCCTCCCTAGACCTGCTCAAAATAAAACACAACCTGAAAGATCGAATTTAGAAAACTTAACTAAAGTCGTTCAAAAACTGTCAAATCAAGTTATAGATTTGAAAAGGATGGCTGAAGAAGCTTCTTCGAGAAAAGGTCGTTATAAACCCCTGTTCAGGTAGCCTTTTCCCGCCAACAGACCTAATCCAAATACTGAGGGCTTAAATCTAGAAAGTCTACAATTCACCCTTCAAACCATTCTAGAAGCCCAGGATAACTTGATGCCTCCTGAGATTCCAGAGGAGGTTGGTGAATAAGAGACAGTTCAAGAAGAAGAGAAATCTTCTCCAAACATTTTTGGACACTTCTCGGATAGTATTTTTCACGCTAACTTCGAGAAAGTACATCCCTATAATACTAGGAGTAAGACAACAAACAAACCTTCTTCCGAAAACACTACGACTTTGCCCCCGAAGAAATCTAAACCAACTGAGACTAAACAGAGTCATGTAAACCCCAACTTAGATTATGATTTAGTTGAAGATCTTAAAAAGTTAAGGGCTAACATTTCTGTTTATGAGTTATTAAAGTTTCCATTTCTGCTACAAAAAATGTTACAGAACATCGCAAAGAATAGCAAAAATGGTAATTCAAACAAGGTTGTTCAGAACAAAGTTCCTCAGAAGACTTCCGCTAAGAATAATCCTGACCCTCATGATAAAGGAAGCCTTCCTGTAAATAATGTAACAAATGTAGATAAATTAGCTTTAGAGACTGCGAGTAAAAAACCACAAGCTTCCACACTTACTACTCGCAGGAATGTGCCTCCATTTTTGTTAACTTTCGAAATGTTTAATAGAAATGTGCACAATTGTATGGTAGACTCAGGAGCGTCATCCAATGTGCTGCCATGGTCTGTATTTCAAAAGATTAATGCCGAAGTTGAACCATCCACTTTAAAAATCATCCAACTTGATCGAACTAGTGTTAAAGTCATCGACAAATTAAGGAATGTACTTATAAGATTATCGTCTAACCCCAAAGTTCATCAAGTTATTGATATTATTGTTGTGGATATTTCAGAAGTGTATGGTATGTTTTTAAGTAGGGACTGGTCAGAGCAGCTACACGGCTATTTCGCGACAGATTGGTCTCACCTGTGGCTTTCAGAGAATGGAAAGCCCAACAAAATCAAGGTAAATCGTGAACGCTACCTTAAGTTCACGGTCACAGATTTGAATGATCCCAATGAACCATTTACACCTTCTGTTGATTCACCCAAAATACAAGGGATGGATAACTTTTTCGGCAATTTTATGGCTGAGACTTCAGCTATCATCAACCCAGAACAACAGTCCGAGATTGTAGCATATGTGCAGCCAGCAGCTTCTACACAACAGTCTCATACACCCGATGAAAATCAAATTTGGTCTCTTTATTTTGACGGGTCAAAGTCCAAGGAAGGAGCTGGTGCAGGTTGTGTTATTATTGATCCCTCAGGTAACAAAACCTTGATTCCATGTAGGTTAGAATTTGAATGTACTAATAACACTGCAGAATATGAGGCTTTATTGCAGGGCCTCAGAAAATCTTTAGATATGAACATTCAAAACTTGATTGTCTTTGGCAATTCAGAAATCGTGGTTAGACAGGTAAGAGATTTTATCCACTGTCTATCTCCGCATCTTAGAAGCTACTAATCCGAGGTATGGAATTTAATGAATAAATTTTCTGCTTTTAATATAAATTCTATTCCTAGATTGAATAATTATGAAGCAGATCTATTAGCTAACGTAGCTTCTAAACTCTTTCCTGCAGAAGGCTTGTCCCCGGATGCATTCTCCGTTGAACTATTGTTCAGACCATCCATTCCCGACAACATCACGAATTGGAGAGTCTTCGACGATGATCAACAGATTATTAGCTTCCTGCATATGGAGGAAACTTTTCAAGGCGCGGTGATCGACGAATGCACTCACGACGACAATCTGCACGACTTCACGATAATACCTGATCCGAGAACTCCTGAATCTTCATCGGACATAGTAAATTTGATCCCTAAATCTGTAGTTAGATTAGAGAAATTTTACAATCTTCAAGATAAATTCAAAAAATCGGTCAACTGTAAAACCAATAGTTCCTCTTTATCATATGAAAAAGTGAACTTGGGAACTAACGACAATCCGTAGTGCATTAATTTAGGGTTGGGGTGTTTTGAACAAGAAAAAGATGCATTTATTAAATTGTTTAAGGAATTTAAAGATGTTTTTTCATGGACGTATGATGACCTTAAAACTTTCGACCCCAACATCATACAACACGTCATTCCTATGAAACCCCAAACCTTACCCTTTCAACAAAAATTAAGAAAAATGCACCTTAAGCTCGAACCGACCATCAAAAAATAATTAAATAAACTCCTGAATGCTAAGATAATTTTCCCTATTAGGCACACTCAATGGGTTTCTAACCTTGTCCCTGTCTGGAAGAAAAGTGGAGAAATTCGACTATGTGTCGATTTCTGAAACCTTAATAGAGCGTCTAATAAAGACAACTACCCTGTCCCACCTATGGAACAGATCCTTCAACAGGTATCTGGTTCTGAGAGGCTATCTTTATTGGATGGTTTTTCAGGGTACAACCAAGTCCTAATGTCTCCTCCATACCAACTTAAAACTACCTTCCGCACTCCATGGGGCACCTACACTTATCGAAAAATGCCTTTTGGATCAATTAATGCCAGTACCACTTTCCAAAGAGCGATGGACATCGCTTTCAGAGGATTAATCAATCAATCCATCGTAGTTTACTTAAATGATGTTACTATATTTTCCAAAAACAAAACCGATCATCTAGATCATTTAAGAGCCGTTCTACAACAATGTCGCAAATACGACATTTCCTTAAATCCTAAAAAATCTATTTTCGTAGTAGAACAAGGTAAACTCTTAGGATTCATTGTGTCAAGCAAATGGATGATTATCGACCTGGAAAGGACACAAGTCATCTCAAAACTTCCTCTTCCCTCCTCCAAAAAGTCTATGCAGTCTTTCTTAGGCTAGATAAACTTTGTCAAGAGATTTGTCCCCAGTTTCTCTGAGATGGTCAGACCTTTACAGAACCTAATTAAGAAAGACGCATGATATCATTGGGGACCTTTAGAAAATCAAGCTTTTAATGCAATAAAAAAGCCCATAATACATGCTCCTTCTCTCATGATCCCCGACTTTTCGCAAGATTTCACACTCTACACATTTGCTTCTGACCGTTCCTACGCTGCAGTCCTAACTCAAAAGAACGTTGAAAACAATGAGGTACCCATTGCCTTTATGAGCTCTTCTTTCAAAGGTGCGGAACTAAATTACCCAACGGTAGATCAGCAAGACTACGCTGTTTTCAAAGCATTCAAGCACTTTCGATCTTATCTTTTGAAATCTAGGATGAAAGTTATTGTCCCTTACCCAGCCGTCAGGAACCTGTTAGTGCATAAAGAACTAGGTGAAAAGAGGGATAACTAGGTTACCTCCTTACATGAGTACGACATAGAAATTACCCCAGCTCAGATAGTGAGAGGCCAAGGGTTATGCAAGTTAGTTGTTCATTCAGCAACAGGACAGCAAGAAGAGAATGATAGGTCAAACCTAGGACAACACAATCAAAATGTAATCTGTTGTGCACAAAACTTTGTTAGTCCCTGGTATGATGATATAAAATTCTGTCTTGAACATGGGTCAGCCCCCCGTCACTTGGATCCCACTAAGAGAAGAGCGTTAAGATTAAATTTTTCTTCCTTTCATTTGGTTAATGGTATTCTGTTTCGTCAAAATTTTGATGGCATACTGAAGCACTATCTTGAGAAAAACGAAGCAGAAAAAGTCTTACTAGAATTGCACGTAGGAGAAGCAGGTGGGCATTTTGGTGGTGACACCACGGCCCATAAAGTTCTGAGAGTCAGTTATTATTGGCCCACACTTTTCAGAGATGCCCATGCCTTGTGTTGTAAGTGTATTATTTGTCAAAAAGCATCTAGGCGCATACAGAAACCAACCTTTCCTTTGCAGCCTGTTCTAGTAGACTCTCCTTTTCAGCAGTGGGGCCTTGATATTATAGGTCCAATCAATCCACCATCCTCACAGCAGCATAATTTTATCATAACAACCACAGATTATTTCACCAGGTGGTCTGAATCTGTCGCGTTGAGAACTATGAATACTAGTCAGGTAATTGCCTTTTTAAATTCAAATATTATTACTCGTTTTGGTATCCCTGACTGTTTAGTATTCGATAACGCTTATTATTTTTCTTCTCTTGAGATGAGAGAGTTCGCTCTACAAAAAGGAATTAAATTGAAGTATTATGCCAGCTATTACCCCTAAGGCAATGGATTGGCGGAATCAACAAATAAGAATCTGATTAAAATTATCAAGAGAACGGTATCCGAGAATCACAAAAACTGGCATAATGTGTTGTTAAACGCAATCTGGGCTGATAGAGTGACACCCAAAATTGTTTTAGGTAACTCTCCCTTCTTTCTCATCGATGGAAAAGAAGCAATTCTTCCATCACACATTCTTCTTCCCTCACTACAACTATCATAGAAAATACAAGAAGAAGACTATCCCCCTTTGGAAAACCGAATTAACGCCTTGATGAAGCTATAAGAGGTAAGAGCTCAAGCTAAACGTAAGTTAGACCAGCATCAACTAGTGGTCAAGAGCTAGTTTGATTCTAACTATGCCTCTGATAAGAACTTCGAAGTAGGTGACCTTGTCTTGAAATGGGACAAACCGCATGAGGGAAAGGGAGAACACACCAAGTTTCAGAACTTATGGATTGGACCATTTTTAATTGTTGAGAAATTGGGTCCCAGCTCTTTCCGATTATAGAATCTAGAGGGATAGCCTGACACCTATACGGTGAATGGCCAAGCTCTGAAAAGATATTTCGCTTGATGACAACCCTTTGTATACTATGTAAATATTTTTCTTTTTTTTTCTTTTCTTTTACTGTTTTGTTTTGATTTTTCCCCTTGTACTTATCAGTTTTTATTTTTGGAAATACGCATACCTGTGTTTTGAACTGTTCAGACAAGGAAAACAGAAAATTATTTCACTTAAACTACTGCTGAAAATCGTCTAAACATCAATTATAATATACTCCTGAAATTTACATTTGTGTTGAAAAGACTGTTGTTTGAAAGAAGTTAACCAATTTCGATCTATGAGTGAAGCCTGTCACGATCATCCATTATCTTCTTACGTTGTCCCTGTTCCTTAAGGGAATACCTCAGAAGATGTCTCCCTGCCTTAGAAGGTCAGTTTTGTAAATAAACTATCTCTGGATCTTGATGAAGGACAGTTCTAAAAAATTCTATTAAGGTCTGTAAAAATATGTTTAAAATATCATGATTTTCAGCGTCACCCCGCTCAATTTTATATCTTTAAAAAAAAAAACAAATAAATCATTAAAAGAGTTGTGGGAAGTGCTTGTAAACCCATCGGGATGATGAACAGGTATGCTGGCAATGGGTAAATGCATGCATGATGCCAAGACAACTTCGTTGGGGTACTGAATAGTCCTGCTGGCAGCGAAGCAATGTCGGGTATATGAAAATTCGTAAATATGAAACCTCTTGACCTTAAAATGTCCTTTATTCTGATCTAGAACTTCTTGGCAAGATATAGATATCAGAGTGGGTTAAATGGAAACCCTGTCGAGGCTATGGACACCTGCTAGCAGCAGTGGCTCTGTCAACAGTATTGGAGATTTTTATCTTTAATATCGTGGTTCGCTTATCTTAAGACTGTTATCAATTTTCATTCTTTAAAAGCTGCTGGAATATTTGATTAATGATGATGTTTAAACAATTTTATGGTTATTTCTATGGAATTATTCTTGTTATCTTAATCTGAATTTGTTCATTTGGCAGAGATAATTGCTTCTACCAGTGTGTCGCCATTGTTGGCAGCCATTTCGCATTTTTATCCTATCCTTATAAGTTGCTCATGCAAGTGTTTTAAAACCCCTGATTCTCATCGCAATCTTTTGATAATATGACATGATTATCTGATGCATTTGCACACCTGCCTTTTGTCCTCATCTTCACAACTGCAAGCGTGAAAACTTTGATTTTAAAGTCACCTCAATTTCATTAAAATCGTCACTTGATTATTGTGGTTACTCTTGTCTATCTATTCATTGCATTTCCAATTTAATTATAATCGCACAGTTGGCAAGACACCAAGATCCTTACCCATTTGGCATTCTTTTGTTGCTAATATGATTTCATTATAATGATTTCCATTAAGTCCTGAATACATTGGTGGTTTGATGTTCTATAGTCTTTCATTGATTTCCTTGACACATTGTTTTCATGAAAACACATTAACATTGTGGTTAGATCCTTGGTGCAATCATTTCGTACAACATACATTTGTGATGATCGAACCCTTGGTGTTGATTTCGAATCATTGTTTTGGTTTTAAAACTATGCAAACACTATGCTTATGCGAATTTTTGGGTCAAATTACCATAGTTTTCATTAATGGTTTGAATGGCATTGTTTTTAACATATGCAATAGTGATTTGAATCACCATATGCGTCATCGGTTGTACATTGGGAAATGATTGTTTTGCATGGGTTGATCTAGCTTCACCACCCTCGCACACTCAGGAATTAATGCCTCCCTCCTATCCCGGGTTACCTCTGTTAGTTTTTGGGGAAGTCTGTGATCTATTCGACCCAGCGTATAACCTGTTCAAACCCTTGCCCGTTCACCTGGCTCACTGTGGGTTCCCGTCTATGGAATCTGTGGTGCACGTAGAGCCTAATGGCAGTCAAACACTCTTGTTGTTCGATAATGCCCGTGAAGATTTGGAAAATGGTGGTTGGCTGGTGTTTATCCAAAGGTTTGAGGGTTTTAACCTATCGGTAGCCCAACAGTTCGCTCTTACCTTTGAAGGATGCAAGGCTAAGGTCGGTGACATACAACTCGAGCTAAATGAGGAATTCATAAGCTCAGCTACAGGACTACCAGTTACAGGGAAAAGGTGCTTTAAAAACTCTAAAGTTGACGAGGTGTCATGGCCACTCCTATTCACATCAAGAAATATTGTTATTTGCGATAGAGGTATGCCTCCCGCTACCCTTAAACCCAGGCGACACGATATTTTGGCAATCGTTAAGCAGTTTGTGACCTACGAAGGTCATTATGGCTTGGTATTTCTGTATCACCTTCGGTTATTGATGAATTTTATAGGCTATCCCCTGAATATGCCACATTATCTCTTGTGTAGTATGTACAAGATGTCTAAAAGATTCAAGTGTGAGAAGGCTGATAGCAGCCTTTTCCATCACGACTTGATCAAATTTATTATCCTCTACCAGTTAAGCCTTAGTGGTGACTGTTGGCAAGCCTTCCTATATAGGAATGGCTTTGCCACTCCCGAGTCTATCCAAGTGGACAAGGTTGTGGTTACTGAAACATTGGCTGGACCGGCCATGCCACTTCATATCCTTCTACCCCCTGTCAAACTCTCGGATTGCCCCGACATGGACCTACCCGATGCCATGACTGACCCATGTGCTAAGGATGATATTAAGGCCATCAAAAGACCTGGAAGGAATAAATTCAAGGGTGATATTGCTATCAACAGTAAGGGAAAGAAAAATTCTCGATTGATATCGAGATTTGCCTGGAACAAGCCTAAATAGAACGTCGACCAAAAGCCCATCGTCTTGAGTGAGGATTCAAACTCGGAGATCGAGCGTTTCCTAGCCAAGGAATACCCCTATTCTCATGGCCTCTGCTCTAAGGAACCCTGCGACTATGTCTCTAACTTACCTCCATGCCTCAAAAACGACCCTAACTACCTGGGAATCAAGCTTCATAATGAAACCCCTGGTAACTTGAACAAACCCTCGCCGGTGATGCCAAAGCCCAATCAATCACCATGTATCCAATGTAATGCTTGGCTAGAACGTTATTACACCAATGTTCCCCTATTGCAATCAAAGATCAAATCGTTAGAGGAACGGGTGACAGTGCTGGCGAAGGAGAATGACAGGCTATAAGCCAACGAGAAGAAACAAAAAACCACTGGTTCAATTTTCTTCATAAATGTCGAAGCAACAACGGCCTTTGTCAATTCAAAATTATCATGACCGAGTTGTTTTCTTACTTCCCAAGTATGTATTTCAACATAGATTTTTCTTTATGAGTTTGCTTGAATTAATATAACGGATTGGGTTTGCTTTCGATTAGCTCTGTTTGTTTTAATAGATTCAAAACAATTATGTTGACTTTGAATTATCAGAAATGATTTCGTTATGAATCATGTATGGAAGATTTGCTTTGCTAAATTCGAACACAGCTACGATTTAGTTAATATTCTCAGATTAGTATAAATGATTAATTGTTTTTGAGTCGGTTTGTATTAAGGTAGTCGATTGGGTTTGTTTTCGTTTAGTTTTGTTCGAATAGATTTAAGGAATGATTATGTTTTGTTTCCATTTTAGATTATGATTCCATCCGACCTGTACAGGAGATTTATTTGCTAAAATTAGACACAGCTATGATTTGGATTGATATGATTTTGTTGTTTCTAGATTATGACAGCTCTGAGTTGGTTCAATTTATTTCTTATGGTTTGATTTTGAGACGATTATGTATGCTTGAATTAGCATGGTCTTTTATGTATGTAATGCATCAATATCAGAGATTGGTTTGGTAAATACAATGCAATTTATTGATTCGAAAAAAAAACTCTGTTAGTTTTGGATTTAAAAACGATTTTGTTAATTTCTGAGTCGACATAAAATATTGCAATTATGAATGATTTGTTTGATCGGTTACAGTTCGTGTCGATTGAAATTTATTCATGAAAATGATTTCATTGGTTTCGAATTGTCTAAACGATTGTGTCGGCCCCAAATCGTTTCGATTCATTCCTGTTTGACTCGATTTGTGAACAATGTTGCATGCCTTGAATTAGCATGAGTTGGATTAGATTCAAAGTTAGATTTGATATGACTCTATTAGTTTGGATTTAAACGATTCTGTTGAGTGTTGGATTGACATATTATGTCTATATTAAATTCTTATTAGAGATTTGCTTGATATTCGTTTAGGGTCTGTTTTAATTGAAATAGATTCAAACAAGATTTCATTTGCTATCGATTAGCATGAGTTTGATTAGATTCAAAGTTAGATTTGATATGACTCTGTTAGTTTGGATTTAAACGATTATGTTTTCAAATTAGACCAGCTACATAATCGTGAGATTCTGTAGCTAGTCTTAAAATTTAGATTTTTGTTAGTTTTACAAATAAAATATCACCTAAACTTGTATATTCTTGTCCACTTTCAGGTGCGTACGAATTTCAATGATCAATGGGATATGTTGTGGTAGTTTAGGAGATACTTTTGTGGGATAGATTTTTTATAGGTTGTTAGTTTTAGTCAGGAATAGAGACTTGGGAGATTATCCCCAGATTTTTTGTAAACTGTTTTTGATAATTCCCAGAGGGATGTTTTACCCTGTGGTCTTTAAATACTTGTTATTTTTTGTAATGGACCCATCATCATCACGGTTGGGAGAACCAAACTATGGATTTATAATATAGACTGGGATGAAAGTTGATGTCTTGTAACAGCTTTAGCTTTCAATATATCAAACTTTTATTTCAAGTTTTCTTCATATCAGATTGCAATCAATTATCGACTACTTTAGCTATCGTAATTCTTTGTAGGTTGATGTGATTTGGTTATGTGTTGTCCATATCTGATCTCTTTTATTTTAAAAATACAACAATTACTTTGTTTCAATTTGATGAATAAAGATTTTTCTTCTTTGTTAATTGAACTGTTCTATACAAATTTTTGCACAGGGATTTATCTAATTGCGACAATTTGTAAATTATAAGATTGTTGTCATTTTTTATGTCTTGTTTGTCCTGTTGCTTATATTCGAAGAGCATTGTTGCTTCTTGTTTACAGGAATCTCGTGAAAAGTCTGGTGTGGGTTTCCTCCCATCGTACAACTGAATCATACACTTTGTGCGGGACAAATTGGAAAGCGTTATCACATGTTAGTTTATTAGTGTTATTTCAGTAGTTTAGATAGATGTATAGTTTAATTTTATAGTACAAATTGTTATCTTAATTATTCACCTTTGATAATTGTCGTTTTTGTTTCATAAAATTATAAAATTCAAAAACAATAGTTTTGTTGTCATAAGACAACTCACAAATGTTTTTTTTCAGGTTTTCAATTTAAAATCTGTAATCTGTAAATTTTGTACATTTGTAGTTGAATCTAATTGAACATTCAATTTCATAGAATTGTTGTTGTATAGTATAGACAATAGACTGTATATACTTATTTCAGATTTGCTTATTAGTTTGTTTTAATTATTGTTTTCATTTAGATTAGTTTCTTTAGTTAGTTTTCTTTCATTTTTTTTAGGACTTAGATCGGCCAATGGAGCCGCTAAACCTGTCAGGGTGGATCATCCCAAACAGCTTGGGTTATTTAGACAACCCCGGACCGGATCCACTCTTCCAATTCGCGAGTGTTCATTTTCGCCCGTCAACAAAAGGTGAAATTCAATCCCTCCAACATGCAAGGCTTGTGTTCAAGATGAATGCAAATGTGTGAAACAAAAGAGTTGTGATAGTGATGAGGACAAGAACAGATTTGTTGGTCTTAAAAGGAGAGCTTGTAACTCTTGAAATTCACCTCCTCAAAGAGGCGATAAAGGTGAATGTTCAAGGTATAATTCTGCTTATCATTCAGTTTCTTTTGATTATGTTAAGCATGATAAATTTGTATGTAAAAATGGAAGAAAAAATCCATGTACATATTGTGGTTTATATAACCATCATATTTCAAAATGTTGGAAAAGATTGACCACTTTCAGGAAACTTTATAAGCAAAGACAACATGAAAAGAGGATGCAAAAGATTTGCACTCATTGTCAGAAGAGGGGTCATCTCATTGACCAATGTTGGACATTGGATCCAACCACTCATCCACAACATAAGAAGCAGTTGGATAAAGAGATTGGAAAGAATGGAAGAGGAGATTCCATCATTGATGTGTGTCAAGATGATTCACAAGAGAACGATTTTCAACAGAAAAAGTCACTGTTGAGTTGGCTTGGTAAGAAATGGTTGGATTTCTTGAGCAAGTAAGGCTTGCATTTTCTGTTGTAAATGCACTTTTCAGCCTTATGTGTGCATTTATGTTGAGAGTATGAAAAGTTGCAACAGTTTATCACAACTTGTATGATGCAAGTTGCATGTGAATGCAATTCATTTGAAGGCATTTTTTTTGTTGCATAACTTCGCCAAGAGGATGTAAAAGATTGATATGATGTTCATTTGTCATAGCCATATATGTTTTTCATATTCATCTCTTATGTACCCACATGTTACGAGTTTTATGTACTTATGTTTGTATTGGAAGGAGAGTTGAAGAGTCATGCACATGCATTTGTTTTTGTATGTGTAAGCAGTGAACCTGGTGATAGTTCATCATGAATGACTCATGATTGTAACATGATTGTGTATCATGTTTGTCGACTTGCCATTGGGAAGGTTGATATGTTTCAAATGAGTTTCGACTATGTCGATGTTGTCTTGACGACTATGTTGTGTCGATCATGTTTTTCGACTTATGTTTAGTTGATGGTGTTTGTTGGCTTGTAAGTTGATTTTGAGTACACCGAGATGCAGGAAAACACCATGTGCTTTGATGAAGTACAGGATGTGACAGTTTGTTTGAAGATAAAAAAGACTTTGTTGGCATCATTTTTCAGTCTTGTATACTTTGTTTTCAAGATTGATGGTTTTCTTGGCTTGTGACAAGATGTCGCAGGAAAGTTTTTGCAGCCATTGGAGAGCTGATTGTTTTGACGCCAAAGAGTTCACAAGAGGGACTTGATTCTCAATGGGAGGGTTGGAAGTCTTCCAAGAACAGTGAGAATAGTGGGTCAGCAGTAGCCAGAGAATAGTGGTTGAAGGAACATAGCCAGTTGCAGTGCAAGGCATGTCAAGGTATCCAGGTGATTGTCGAAAAGACTTTTCAAGTAGAATCAGTTGATATAACTTGAAAGAAGAAGAGTATTGAGTCTCAGATAGATAATCATAAGATTTTGTGGGTCCAAAATCCTTTCAGTGGGAAGGTGTGATCAAAATCTGGACCAGGGGTCAAATTTTAGCTCAAAAATCAATGTTCTCAGAATTGCCTCAAAAAAAACGAGAGCGTATCCCTCATCATCACGAACCCAACGCAACTCATTTGGGTTCAAACGGACATCAGGAGAAAAATATATCGTGATATGTTCAAATCGCCAAACAGGTAAAAAAAAGGGACGGTGACTGTGCAGTCCATACAGTCTGTATGGATGCTGACGTGGCATGACCGTACGTTGATGTGGCAGAGGTCATACCTCCAAGTGGTAGATGATGACATGGCCTTCACTCATTGGCAGATTTGGACAAATCACATTGCGACATGTGGCATTTCTTGGGCAAATGGCATGGTGCCACGTGGCCCAGTCATGGGATGCCACGTGGCACCGTTGTATTGGTTGTTAGTTCAAAATATTATGGACTCCGTGGGGTTCAAACCGTGGACCTCCCCCATAGCCCAAAGTCTTGGAAATAGTTGTGTTGCCCATGTGCCCACATGTTGTTACTTACCATATAAAGTTTTCATATGTATTTAAGTTGATATGTGTTATGGTTTGGGCACGGGTCAGGCCAGGGCTAAGCCCCGGCCCCTAGTCACACATGAATTTAATATGACCACCAGCGTGTGTTTGTCAAATGGATCTGAAATTCGCGCGGTTTTGGTTTTATGTTCAAATGGTTAGCCCCGGTCGCATAACCTTTGTCATATGACCCTATTCCACACAGATTTTGTGCGTGGGGGTTTTGTAACAACCATAACCACACGTCGATATGTGGCATTTCACCATTGGCTTGGACTTATCCCTTTTGTTCAAGGAACGAGGTCATATGGTGCCCATATGACCAACGGTTTGCGGTTGGGGGCCAAAAATTCGTTAACCGTCCTACAGTTTGGATAGTTTTGTGGTTGTGCACGTGTGCTAGGTTTAAGAACACGTTTTGGAGTGTGTTCTTGGTTGAAATCCCAGAGGTGCGTTTTGGCGAACCAGAGACAGCAAGCTTGAAGGAAGAGAATGGCAGGAGGCCTATCTTCTTCATTTTTTGGCCGAATGAGATGTCGTAAAAGCCCAGCTAGGGGTTTTTGGACGTTCTGAATCCATTGGCACTATTTGAATCCATTTGAAGACTTCTTTTGCAATTTTGTAACCATTGAAGTTTCAGGAAGCTCCAGGGAGCTTGAAGTCCTTATTGTTTGAGGTCTTGCTCAAATGAGCCTATGTTTGTTTTATGTGATTGAATAATCATTTTTTACTAATTATTATGCTTTGAACACTTTGGGATAGGTTTCAGATCCATTTGAGGACTTTTATAGGTGTTTTTTCCAAAGAGAAGCTCAGGGAATCTTAAGGCCACATGTAGAAGAGGTCATGCCCGGATGAGCCATGATCCGTTTTCAGAGTTTTATTAGTTAGTTCTGAGGTTTTTATGTATTCTGATCCCAATGGTATAGTCAGAATTTCCATTGGAGTTGAGCAGCATCTTGTAAAAGAATATTTGACAAATTAATCCCAGAGAGCCAAGTCCATTGATGGAGGCTCAAGGAGATGTAGCCCGGAGAGGGGTGAACTCCTTTATCATGTTGTTCTTATTGTGAGTTTGATGGTTTATTTGCTACAAGTTATGTTGTTGTGTTTTTATTTAAAGCACTTATTTAACCATTTAAGAGAACTTTTCCTCACACATAACCATTTAAAAGAAGAAGCATGAACTTAACACATAATTTTATCTTGCATATTTTAACACATGGAGCAAGGTCCTGTAAAGTTTATTTTAATGAAGTAGAGGGTGCTTGCATAGCATAACAAGTCATCCTTCTATTTTTAGATCAGAAGGTGCCTTATTTATATGGGTCTTCACTATGGCGTAGCTCCACTATGGAAGACCATTTGTCGGGGTTAAAATCACATGACCATTTGAACCTTCTAAGAGTATGTATGTCAAAAACATTATTTTATTATTTGTTTTATAAATTAATGCCATGGGATAAAACATAATTAATTTTGTATGTGTTTACTTTATAGTGTCATTATCCTCTACTCGTGCGTGGGTGTGTGAACCATGACTTCCCCAGGATCTGCATTGTGCCATATCTAAATTATTTTCATGTGTACATTGGAACACATCAAAGGATATTGATATGGTTAGAATTCCACAATGGTATCAAGAGATAGCTAATATTGTTTATATGTTTGAGAAGGAACTGTTGACGAGTTTCATGGACTTGTAGGTTCATCTTCTAATTCACCTAGTGGAAGAGGTAGAATTGGTTGGAGTGTTTTCCTATCATTGGATGTTCTTCTTAGAGAGGTACATGAAGAAATTGAAAGGAGTTGTTCGACAAAGGGAAAAACCAAAGGGGTCTATGGTAGAGGGGTACATATCATATGAGTATTTCTATTATTCCAGTGAGTACATATAGCAGATCGAAAACACACCATGTGTAGTGATTTGGGACGATGAAAGAGATGAAGACAAAAGAGAAGGGGAGATTCTCCAAACGAATGGAAAAAGGTGTTTGATAAAGAGTACATGACATATCATTTGTCAAATTTCTACACAGTAACTATTCACACTAAACTTCATAATGTATATTTTGATCTGATACATACTATATGTCTGTTCGATTTCATGAATATTAGAAGAGGAGTAAATGGGACAGTGACAACAAAAACTTTATGCAGTTGAATGGTAGAAGCATTCCTTATATTGATCATTTAAAATAAAATATGCCAATGATATGCCCCAACAGTTAGGTTGTTGACCAAGTCATAGATAAATACAATGCATATGGTCGTTCCTCACGTGTTGAAGAGGATGCATTAAACATAGGGATTGGGTGCAACAATTCAGTAATAATCTATTTGTGTACATATTGTAACATTTAAATGCACATTTGAAATGTAACATCTATATTTTATATTTTATTGGTCGACTTATTAGACACTTGACACTATGATTTTTTCACTTTTTTATAGGTGCATTTGTTCCCATCTATGTGGGCATATGGACATCATTTTTGCACAGAGGATGTCGATGATATATGCATGACAAAATATTGTGGAGTGGAAGTCGGGTTGGACCAATCTAGTCGTGCTAGCCACCGTGATCAAAACCTAATACGAGGGACATTAGGTTATGTTGGAAAGATACAAGAGATCATTCGACTTGACGTCTCTTCTTTCCAATGTGTTATTTTTAGGTGCAAGTGGTGGGACACCTTTGATCAGAATAATGTAAATGAAGATTGTGATAGTGGGCTGATATCTATCAATTCTAGAAATATGTGGGATGAAGCTAAGTATCCTTATATTTTCCCAAAACACTGCAACCAAGTGTTTTTTTACCCGGATGTGATGGATAGGGATTGGTGGTTTGTAGTAAGACATGACCCTATATCAAAACATATTTTTGAGAACAACAGGGTTAACATGCCAAGCGAGGAAGATAATGAGGGTGATGACAATAGAGAGTGATATGTACATATTTTATTTTATCATTAGTATTGGTGTTGTATATTTTTGTTATATTCTTTATTTCACTAATTATGTTATTTTTTATTCATCTTCTAAGAGAGGAAATGTTAAGTTAATTATAAAACATATTTGAGCAATTTTAGTTAGTTAACATTCAGTTTGATGCATAATGTGTTTGTCTTTCAAATTATTTGTGATTGCATGGAACAATTGTTATTTGAACATATTTATATGTCGTTGTATGTTTAATTATATAAAATTTTAAGAATTATTATCATGATAAAGTCATAACAACATGTTCTTGGAAAAATTTCACCAAACATTTTATAGTTGGGATTTGATATAATTGGTAAGATTCACAAAGGTTTTTACACTTAAAACTAAGTATTTCCATTGTGAAATCCTAAAAAATGCTAAATGTCTAGTTGAACTGTTAATGGGATATGAAATTCTACTTTCTGTGTTGATATAATTAGATGTAATGATATGGTTGATATGCATGTTTAATAGTATAACTTTTTTGAGAATATGTTAACATGATGAATAAAAAATTGAGTTTATGTTCATTTATTTTGTAATTTAAAAGTAATATTAACAAAAAATGTGGTTTATAATTAAAAAATTAAATTTCTAACATGATTTTGTGATAATTTGGTTTTTAACTAAAGTGTTTGTTTGTTTACATACTTTTATCATTGCTTTTGGAAATATTTATAAAATTATGCCCCCATTGTTGAGTAAAACCACAATTAATGAAGTTATTTAAAATTTGATAGCAATCAACTTACAAAATAATGACAAAAATAACAATAGGAAGATTTGCATCCATAAAATTTTAGAGCCAATAGAATGCTTATCATTGGAGATCATAACCTTTTATAATAATAATTTTTAGTGTAGAAGAGTCTATTCAAAAAGAGTAATTAGTACAATGGAAAATAACATTTATTCATATGTAATTTGTTTTTTGAAAAAAAGAAGAAGTTATAATAAATATGTATAATGAACTATATATGCAATAGAAAAATGTTTATGGTAATTTTACAATTATAGTTTCAACCATATTGAACTTTGTAATTTATAAAAATATCTTTGCATTTTTTTTATTTAAATTGAGTCTTTATATTTCATATATAAAATTTTGATATAAGTTCACCAATACATCATCTATATTAAAGATCATTTAATAAAAATAAACACGATGATGATAACCATCTAACAAACATAAAGATCATCTAAAATATGCATTCATATTTGCTAACATCATCTAATTATATATACCTCTAGCACATATAAACGTCATTAATTAGCTAGCACACATATCTAATAATTTAACAGGGCATCATCATTGGGATGACATCTAACAAAAGATAAGCATTATCTAACATCATCATCACACACATCTAACAACATCTAACAAGCATCATTTAACATACACATCTATCAAGCACATTTAACAAACATATCTAACATGACCTAAAAATGCACACATCAACATCAACATATAAATTAATTAAGTACATCATCATGATCAACATGAAAAATGCACATCTAATGAACAATGTTATAGCATACACATCTATCAAGAACATTTAACAAACATATCTAACATGACCTAACAATATACACATCAACATCAACATATAAATTAAGTACATCAACATGAATAGAAAAAAAAAAACACCATATATATATCATGGACAAGTCAAATAACTGTTATAACATATCTGGTCCAACCAATGGAATTATGCATATCTACAACAGTAGTGGAGGCCTAGTCTATAGTGGAAGATGATGGATGATGAATAGGTATTTCCTGGTCATCTAGATGAGGTGAAAGAGGAGAATGGGGTATAGGTCTTGCATGCTCATCTAGGTGAGGTGAAAGAGGGGGAGGAGGAATATGTGTTGCATGCTCATCTAGGTGAGGTGAAAGAGGAGGAGGAGGAATATGTGTTGCCTCTTCATGATATGGGTGAGGTGAAGGAGGAGGAGGATGTGGAGAAGGATGATCACAACCGCCCTCATCAATTTATGGGGTATTGGATGAACGAGTTGTACTAGAAGAATATTTGTGCCTATCATCGAGAGCCCTCCTCGTTGCTAGTAGCCTAGTAGCTCCGACGATATGATGCATAAGAGGCATCATATGATGCGACATCTCCCTCCAAATCTCCAAGAGAGTAGGATCTGCCCTGATGTCTCGTATCAGGGTAGGGAAGACTCCCACCTCAGTCAAAAGTGCAGAGAGTTGGTCTCCCAAATCTAACCTGAATCTTGTATCGGGCTTACGATGCATGCCGACAGGTATTTGCATCCAAGGAACCTGACCCGCTGTGGTCTCAGGAATCATCTCCTCATCGTCATCTGTTGTGGGAGGAGGCACGTCCCCAATGAAAGTGCCAATAAATGAAAAATATATAATACACAACAATAATTACACAGTTTCATTAAACAATTTAATAAAACAATTTAAAGAACGTGTTGGAATCAATTTTGTTTTAATTAAGTAAGACAATAAAATGAAACTAGATTAATTTAAACAAAACACAAATGTTACCTCTATCATTTGGTGGCTCATCCGGTATGAATAGGATGTTCGTAAATCCTCGCTAATCCAAACCCACATAAGGAAACAACACCATGACGAACATGTGATCTGCCTCACTGGATAGTATCCCCCACGCATCTGTGGAAATCCTAGTCGAAAATTTTGGTTAGCCCCTCTTGGGCATCATCTCCCCCCACATGAGTCCTCAACCTAGTAGGTTGATGGAAAAAAGTAGGTCTCATCTCTGGAAACCTCTCAAAAAATAAACAAAACAACTCTAAAGCAAAAGGGAAGTTCGACCTCCCACGTATCATAGCACGACATCTATCTAGAGCTATACAAAATTGCCGCAAAAAATGGCATACCATCTAATACATCATGGCCTCTTTACTAAAGAATCAACATAATACAAAAGAGGGCAATTGATGTGCATCCAATCACTAGTAAAGTGTGTTATGATCATCACCAAAAGTGAGAGGCACCTAACCTCCTCTGCACCGAAAGAAGTGATCTTTATTTGTCCAGCAAACACCTAAAAATCAGTTGGGGAATGTACATCAACCCCAACATATAGCTGAGAGTACATGAGTTGAATCTTTGTTGTGACACCTACTAAGAAATCTGGGAATTGGGGAAAATCCTCCCCTCTCCTGGATAACCCTGTGATAAAACAAATATCCTCCTCAGTGGGATGGAAACACTGATCATGACCCACATGGAAAGTCTGTTGATGGACATCCCATCGACGAATCAGTTGCATGAACAAGTTAGAGTACCCCTTCAAGGATGTAACCTCCTCATAGTACTTAAGGAGGCCTACATTCCTCAAGATAACACGAGTCACTATAGTAATAGGGTGAGGGTACAAATCCCTCTCCCTCTCCCTCTCCCTCACCTCCCATTCTCGTACAACATTGTATAGGTCCACCCTCTGCTACTATTTCTCTCTCCTCTCACATCTCTGCATGATTAACATATGAAATACATCAGCCTCACTCATACATAAAACATAAAAAAATCTATTGAATGATAAATTTATTTATAAATACGGAAAAATAACTTCCTTCAAAAAATAAGTAATTTTCATAACCGATGCGCCCTAAAAAAATTCACGCACCATCGAGAGTGCGTATATATCTTGTGGGAACCATCCCCTGTGCATCAGTGTAAAGTAATGCACCAGATAAAAAAAATTATACTATGTAATGTGGCGTGTTTTATAACCTTACTGCACCATCGCATTCAACTAAACCAACGCACTGCCGCATTACAATTGTCCTATGCACCTCTTAAAATAAAAACAAATTAAAATCCTAATGTACCGTAAATATTTTTTTATAAATTAACAAAAGGCGGTGCATATATGTTCACTATATGCCCTGTGCTTTTAATGAACATTGACGCACCACCCTACAAAATTTTAAAATTTTACGAGTACAAAACTTTGGGTGGTGTGTTATGGTTGTTACTATCGCACTATGGATGGTGCAACCCAAAAATTTACAGGGTGCACCGCAACACAATGCTACATCTCTCAACAGTGTGTTTTGTAAACATGAACGCATCGGTGTGCACGTTTACCAATGCATTATGCAAAAAATATTTATGATATATGCAGTGTGTCATGTAACATAACGCCCTGGTGCATTATCAGTACTTAGATGCACCACTAATCAGCTATATAATTTTTCGTGGTGCATTGTTAAGCGAATGCACTGATGCATTCTTATTTACCAACGCACTGCTGAGAAATGTAACATGGTATGTCGGTGCACCCTGTAAATTTACAGGTCGCACCCTCGATGGTGCGAGTCAATCGCTTCGAACGCACTGCGCAGATTTTTTTTTATTCTTTTTAAACAGTGAAAATTTGACTCAATTTAAATTTTAATCCACTGAAAGCTTGACTTATAAAGAAACAAAGACATTACTTGGACATTTTGTCATTGGGGAGGCATGGTTTCCACGTACTAAAAAAAACCAAATTTTCCCACCATTTGGAAAAATTTGAAAGTCATGCATTGAGCAATAGACGGAAGAAAGGCAAGTAAGGGAAGCATCGATGGCAGGGTGCTTTAGAGAGGAAAAATTTTCACCGATGCTTTTGAACTCTACAACACTGAAAATGGTAAAAATAATTTTTACCATCGGTAAATTTGTTTTTATTAAACCTTGTTCTGGTGTGCTTGATTACTCAATGCACTAGTTTGTACATATTTACTGAGTGCATCGGATAATATTTTTTCAAATAATCCTAGCACGGTGCGCGTGTTTATGGAACGGGTGCACACCAGTGCTTTGGGTTACTACATAACGCACCACCGTATATTTTTTTTGAAAAAAAACTACAATGGTGCAAAATTTGTTATTTAAGCATGACACGGTGCGATCTAATATCAGATGCCCTGGTGCATCTAGTGTTACATAGCGCACCGGTTATTTTTGAAACATAACCCTAACAAGATGCTCCATATTGGACTAATGGTGCACACCAGTGCGCATTATACAACAGAGCGCACCGATGTATATTTTTTGAAATTATCCTAAATTGGTGTGTAAATTTTTTTGTTTAACCATATCATGGTGCGCCATATTATTAGCACACCTGTGCATCCGTGGTTAAGAGAACCACCGGGTTAGTTTTTTTAAATAACGCTATTACGGTGTGGTTATTGATGCAACGCCTCAGTGTGTTATAGTATTGTGTATGCATCGGTGCGTTTTCACTAAAATATATACATCGTTATTCTTTAAAAGTTATCGGAATATTTATTTGCACATAAAATAATATATTCATCTTAAATTATCTTAAAATAGTGTAGTAATCATAATCACACACAATTGTGAATTAGCAATTAATATAGATTATAAATTGCCAACAATATAGATTATAATTTTGCTAGATAAAGCATGTTGTAGACTAAAGGATTGAGTGAACTCCCAACTATATTATAAACATGAAATGATTATAGATTAGGATTTTTAGAGACGGTTATGATCATGCAAGGTTATGATCATTGATGATCATGCAAGGTTGTGATCATCAACGAGATCACCATAATTTAGAATCATCATAATTTTGAATATCTATATGTGTCTGAGGTTTACAAATGATATCTTAGCCGAAATTCTGAGGAAAGTGAAAAAAAGAAGGCCGAAATGCAAGGAAGGATAAATTCTTTTGAAGGTGCTTTCTAAGGTATGTTATTTTCAGGTCATCTCACCATTTTCGCTATAACTTTTTTTCTATAATGATTCAGATCCTGAAATTTCTATGAAAGTGCGAAAACATATCCAAGTATATGTGGTTCAAAAATCAGCTTGTGGGTCATTGTATTTTTGGAGTTACACTTTGTGGAAAATAGGGTTTGTGGCCAGTCCTGAAACTAGTCAAAATCAGGTGTTTCGGGTAAAAACGTCATAAATTATTCATAACAGATCCAAATTCAGTGAGACAAAATGTTTTGGTTAGGGTAAAGGCTGTAGTATGCTGTGTAATAGTTTCAGATCATTTCAGAAAATATTTTGTGCGGGGCACTCTCTACAAGGTCGCTCTCTAGAATAAGCCAGAATTCAGCAAGGTATACCATTTTTGCTATAACTCCTTTTTTGAGAGGTTCCAAGCAGTGCCACTTGGAGTAATTTCATAAAACAGACTGAATAACATTGTGTATCAGTTTTAGATCTTTATACATTACAGGTTCAAAGTTATGATTACTTCAAGTCAGGGTTGTTGACT
>ML792985.1:7560-38630 GCA_009831015.1 Picea engelmannii | reverse complement strand
ATGCACTCGTTTATGGTACAGGTTGATTACAGGTTGATGCATGGTTCAGACTTATTGGTACAGGTTTACAGCAGTATATCTCACAGTGATAGTGTGACAGTGGTTCCATCATTCTACTTCTACTTCAGGGTGGCAGGACGGGGTAAGGACAGGTGGTTGTAGCCACCTTCCGGTTGTAGTCGGAGAACATAGGGGGTTGTAGCCTCCTTCTGGTTGTAGCCAGAGAATTGGGGAGTTGGAGCTTCCATCAGGTTGTAGCCTAAGAAACTAGGGGTTTGGAGCCTCTTTCCAGTTGCAGCTGGAAAACAAAGGAAGTTGGTTCTTCCAATGAATGTAATTCTTCAAGACATATAAGAAAAAGCATTCCGTGGTTTTCTCCCGATTTGGGTTTCCACGTAAAACACTGGTGTATTGTTCATGTGTGTGATTGTTTATTTATTTCTGCTCATTTTTGGATAATAATTCTACATTGATATAACATTTGAAGAAAAAGGATTATAATTACGTTATTACTGATTCACCCCCCCTCTTAGTAATCCAACATACGTAACGCACCGATTTATATTTTTTTTGAAAACCTAACCACATTGCGACATTGTTTGGGAGCAACCCTTCGCACTGGTGCACTTGTTTAAGTAGTGCATCATTGTATATAAAAATTTAAAAAATAACCCTGCAACGGTGCACAATTTTTTAGAGAAACTATGTGCCCCTCTGTGTCATTATTTTTGTAGTGCACCGAAGTATTTTTTTTTGTTTGAAATAACCCTACTATGGTGCACTAGTTTTACGAGCACCAATGCTTCTGTTGTATAAAACACACCAGTGCATTATGTACTTATAAACGCATCATAAAAAAACATCTGCTAAAACCTCCACCCGCTCGCCTTCGCTAGTATCCTCTACTATAAATAGATTTTTGGGCTATTTTTATAGGGGTGTCTGCAAAAAACTCTGCTAGAGGGTATTTTCCTTATAGTGGCCCAATTGAATGGTGTTCCTTCATCTGCACAGTAATAAATTAGAGGCATGTATGATAAATGGAATTGTGTTGCATCGTGTTCCCTGTGTAATCTGCACACCATGACTACCAAATACTGGTAGGGTTTTCTTAAGGCACTCGTGGGTTACCTACTTTTAGGTTTGTACTTAAACTACTTGTCTACCTTATGGCACTTAGGGAATAAATCCTTAGGTGTATACTCAAACTCACTGAGGATTTTACCATCAAATCTTTTGCTTCCCTATTCAATGTGATAACATTTGTCTAAATACTCTGGTCTAAAATAAGTTATAAGTTCATTTTTTGTGTTGCAGACATATCTATTGCTTATGTGATGCAGGAGCATCACTAGCAAGCAAAAGTGGAGGACAACTAGATATACACCATCGCACATTTTGAAGACATTTAAATTTCAAAAGAAGAACATTAATGTAATAGCTGGAAGGATGTAATTACTCTTAAATGTTTTGGGGATTGTAATGCAAATCTTGAGCGTTGCTCTTATCTGCCGGTTGTAGGCATTTAATGTAGTAAATGTAAAGTAGTTGTAGTCTTTAATTCGATAAGATAGCTTAGAGTTGTAGGAGGGAAAACTCAAGAAATTTATCTCGTATGTATTGTAGGATAATTCTCAATTGTAAGAGAGATGTAGAATCCAGAAAGCATAGGAGAGTAGAGAAGAACAGAGATTGTAGAAGTTTTTTGAGTAGATAGTTGTTGCTATAGAAACTATGTACAAAAGCACTTGAATTAATATAAGAAGGATTTAATCCAATTTCGTGGTGTCGTTATGGTTACTATTTTCATCTATTGAATGGTATGTTTACAGTTTGCTTATATGCTCTGTTATGCATTTGTTAGAAGTTTTTTGAGCAGATAGTTGTTGCTATAGAAACTATGTGCAAAAGCACTTGAATTAATATAAGAAGGCTTTAATCCAATTTCGTGGTGTCATTATGGTTACTGTTTTCATCTATTGAATGGTATGTTTACAGTTTGCTTATATGCTTTATTATGCATTTGTTTCAATGCTTTATGTGTATGATTTCATGTTGAATGTATGAAGTCTGTGAGAGGGAGAGTATAAGTTTCAATTTCTCCTCATCCTGAGAATTCCTACAAGGAGTGTAGTGAAGGTACGCAAAGAGTGCGTTGACAAGATTCTAAGTTTTACCTCAGAAAAGATTAGGAGAGATAGAGTTATTCTTATACCAACATAAGTTCAAGTATAGCACAGAGCCATGCAAGGTGTGCATAGGCCAGGTCGAAGTCTTAGACTTTCCAACCCAAGAGAGCGTTTGAAGAACTTTTGTCGCAAGGAGTGCACAGAGTTGGAAGATATCATATAATCAAAGATTATTGTGAGAGGTCGCAAGGAGTGCATGCAGGATTCCTTAGAATCATCGTGTTTGCAGCAATAATCAAGCTCTGAAAGGATAGAGACCTGGAAAGTCTAGAGGACAGACGAGGGTAGAAGTTACCTTGCAAAAACCAAGCTCAGGAGGGTTGATGCCAAGTTATTTGGCGAGGAAATATTGAGAGCCTAGACGAACGATGGGAATTCTCGAAGGGAGAAGCGCCAATTTTCCTTGGACCGTCAGATATAGTAGATATGTGGGAAGGATAAGGTCGAGTGTCTTTCAACAATCGCAAGATCAGGAGAGATAAAAGTCGTTAGATATAGAGGAGTGTGATCCATTGATTGGGCGCTCTGAAATATCGACATTTCAGGAGTCAAGAGAGTGGAGGAACTTGCCACTCAGAGGTCACGAATCGTGAAACCCCGATGTGATATGGGTCGTAAGATCATGGGAGGTTCAAGACCATTGATCCATGGCAAGGAAGTCGCGGGTTCATATATCGGAAAAAGGGAGAAAAGTCACATCGCAAGTTCTCAACATGAGAAATCCCAACGCACTCAAAGGTGGACCTCAGGGTTTGACTGGAGGTCATATGGTAGAAGAATAAGGGAGGAGATAGGGATCGTTATCCCATTTTGGGGTTTCGAGAATTGAAGGAGTCAGGGTGACTTGCAACGAAAGTCCCGAAATCGTGAAACGCAATGCGCCTTTTGGGGTTAAGTCTGTGGTCACACCAGTGGTCATGTGGAGTGGAGGCTCGTTCCTAGTGCATGTCCGCATGAGCGGAGAATATAAAGGGAGACTTGTGGTTATACATGTGAGGGGTTATAGCAAGGACCAAGAATCCATTTTGGCTCAAGAATTGGAAGATCCAAATATCGGGAGGTCAAGCAGACCCTGCTGAGGTGGGGATCTGTGTCAATATGTCATTGTTCTTCAAAATCCAAGAGATGGAATCTGTGCAAGGGAAAACTGTTGGATGTGATTCTACTCTGAATATCCCCGATTTCCTAATATTCCTAAACACTTGAAGCTCATCTGGGTCTTTAGTTTCGGGGGAGAAATTTTATTTTTTGAAGATGTGGTAGATTTATCCCTTTTTCAGTGTCTCTTTTTCTTTCTCCAAAAGCCTTGTTGTATCATCATATGTGGCCCCAATAGTTTCTATCTCTCCTTCATCTCGTTGGGTATGGCCAGAGGCTTCGGCTCTGAATTCCTTGCTTGTCATTTTCTTTCGTGGTGACATGTTTGAACCTACCAGGAAAGCTAAGTTTAGGGTGCATATTAGGATACAATGTACAATTCAACACGTCTAAATGATTAGAAATACCAAAGGATTTATTTAGACTATTAAAATATAGAGAATCATCCTCTAAGGATGTCAGGATAATGGTGGGCATGTTTAAGAAACCTGGTAAAAACTTGGGGAGGAAAGGGTAAAAACTAGGCTTTGAAAAGAAATATCAGAGGTCCAAAAGTTAACTCTTATGATGCAACTCGGAGGAGTTTGTACTAAGTGCTCTGATGCAAGTGGGAAATTAATTGAAAGGGCTCTAATTGGGGAGGTTAAGAACAAATCCTCCTCTCATATAGAAGGAGTTGGTTCTAACTACTCTGATACTAAGTCGACGGAGTTAAATTTTGAGCTCCTGAATCTTTATGAAATTGACAATGTTAAGTGTAACTCCTCTGATATTATCGAAGGATTTTCCTATAAAGGTTTTGAGTGACTGAGATATGGGGATAAGTTATTTGTGACTCCTTCAATCACATCGGAGGATTTAGTAAGAACTCCTCTGATGTGGTCAGAGGATTTAGTTGTAACATTCCCGATGGAAAGAACTCCAAGGGTTTAAGAGAGCAAGGGCGAGAGTTTATTTTAGAATCATTGCGCTAGGTACGAGTCTGGGGTTGGGCTCTGATGGAGATGCTACCAAAAGGGTTCTCTAGATATTTGGATAGATAAGGCAACCATATTATGAGGACAAGTCCGGGCACAAAAAGTCATGTAGCTACATAATCGTGGAAAAAACAGGCTGCTTAATTGAAATGGCGTGGAGAGAAATGTAGGAGGAAAAATAAAGACTAAATCCTAACCCTAATCCTAAAAAGTAAAAAAAATGCAAATATGCCCTTACCTGGATCTCAACACCACATGGAGGGTGGATATAAGTCATGAGTTTGAATGGAATGAATCAATGCACTCTATGTTATAGAACCTTTCTCACTCTATCTCCTTTGATCGAATAACAAGAACCTGATTATGCTTCATTTATATACATCAAGGGCCCTTTTACATTAAATGCAGGGTTGGTTGGGTGGTTGAGATTGGAGGAGTTAAGAAAAAGTTCTCCGGTGAACATTAGAGAACTTAGAGGAAGGTCCTTCGATGTTCATCGAGGGACTTGCTTTCATGTCCTCCGATAACATCGAAGCGGTTGGGAGAAACTCCTCTGATACGAATTAGAGGAGTTGCAACTAACTCCTCTGATTTGTATCGGAGGAGTTATTGTTAACTCGCATGATGAAGAGTGAAACCAACAAGTAAAGAAGGAACTCCTCCAATGTGAATCGCAGGAGTTTGAAGTAACTCCTCTGATTCTCATCAGAGGGGTTAATATTAACTTGGTTGATTTCATCTACTTAGCTCAAAAAACCAAGTTCTCAAGCGCTTCCATTTAAAACATGATTTTCTAAGGAAAACATGATTCCTCTAAGGATATTAAGTTGGAGAGAGACCAAAGAGAATTTTTCTTTGGCCCAAAATATGAGGGGATCCATTTTATAGAGGTTATGCAAGATCAAAGACGGAAAGTGGAGGGGGATAAAAAACCAAGGATTCCTACTTCAATCATTCAAAGGGGGTGGTCCAGTCTATTAGTTTGCTAGATTGAAAGGCCTCATAGTTATTGATATGTAAACCCATTAAGAAATTTTATGGCTTAAACATAACTCCATTAAGAACCAAAGCTACATTAGAGATAAATAATGCATAATGGGTGGAATGGATAGAGATGATACAGGAGAAAAGAAAAATAAGAGAAATGAGGAGAAAGAAAACATGATAAATTAATAAGGATATGTTGCTCGACTTAAAAAGAAGGAACCTACAACTTCTTTGATAAGTTTTATGTTTACATGGATATAGATGATTAGAAACATTGATACATTGATATGACACAATGTTATGATGTATTCACAAAATACCAAATGTGATTTATACTACTGCAATCATTAAATTAACCCTAAACCTATAGTAGATCTCATTAGAAGCAACAAGTCAAAGTAATTGTAAATGCCTCAAAGTTCAACATTCAAGGTTGAAAAACTTGTTTCCATATTAGATATCTAATTTATTGATCATATTTTCCAAACATTATATACCTACCCATTAAAAATAAAAAGAATTCATGGGGGGGGCGGGGGGAGGAGATAGCAAAAAAACAATAGAGGAGACAACAAAAGGATCACAAACCTGGTCTTCCAGAGATTCCTGGATTCAAAATCATAGATGTGATAGGTGAAGTAGGAATCTATCATCTTATATCGAGGGAAATGATTAATTGGGTCATGTAGGTTAGAGCTCTAAAACCATAGATTTTATGTACAAAACTGATGCAGGAGAAAAACCACCCCAAATTGAAGTTGGAATTCCATAATCTTCTAGAAGGAAAGGATGTGGACAAGCGTGTCGAGAAGAACATAATTTCCTTGAATTTTGTGGGTTTGTTATATATTGTTATGTATTGATATTATTTTGAGTGATTTTAGTGATATTAGAGGTTATATTGGATTTGTAATGATTTGATATTTCTTGTATTTTTGTTATAAATGTAGCCTGTGGGAATTGTGTAAAGGAGAGAGCGACACAATGTAACACCAGGTCGAAAAGGTGCAAGGCCCATAGAGGGTGTAATGTAATTTGAGTTCGATTTAATGAAGAAATGTATCTATTCAATTTTGTGTATTAAACATGTGTGCATAAATCTGTTGAGTTTGTAAGCTTGAATGCTTAAGTGTGAGGAGAGAGAGTATAGTTTGTTGTAAGTCGAAGCTTGAGATATAATGTATTTCATAGGAGAGAGATTCATCATTGATCATAGGGTGGATTGATGATAATCCATTGAATGGATATAGTGGTTGCGTGGAGACAAGGACACATCCAACCAACCATTCTTATGAAGACCAATTGTCATTGTTAATGATCAGATCGAGAAAAACTTTCAGAGACGAGTGTTATGTATTGAAGTTGATATCCATAAGCCTGATGAAGCTGATGGTATGGTTGTCAAGAAATGAAGAACACTTCCACACTAAACCTATCAAAAGAGAGGACGAATTTAATCAAGAATGTAAATGACAAAGCGAACACATAATACATAGATATTTTACCCCGGAAACCGAAATGGGGAAAAACAACATTCCTTGAGAATTATGCTATCTTGTTGTTTTATTCAATCTTAATAAAAGGTTACATGCCTAACCTTGGTCCACGCTTAAGACACAATCATCATCATACCATGTTTCTTCCACACTTCGCCTTGTTGTTGATCCACCTTGACTTCGACTGTCATTTGATTGACCTCGGATTTCACTGCAAAGAATATAGCAACCCAAAATTCTCCCACTTGTTGTCTTCTTTGTTGAAACTAGGATATTCCTGAACTTTCATTCACAGACCCAGGGAAACAATGGTCATTGCCTCTCTTCACCAAGAGAATTTCACGACACTCACAAACTTGGTCAACGGGTCTACTATGTTTTCCAATGTGTCTACTTTCTCCAATAGTACCTTGTTTCTTTCTGTTATAGCCCTAAATTTCCCTACTCAAGTATACATGGCCTTGGCCCTCTTACTTGCATTTTTTGCCAAAGCACTACTGAGAGGATCTTCTTAAAAAAACATTTTTTTAGAATATGTACGCACCCTGCACCATTACATCCCATGTACATACACTTGTTGCACCACTACAACTCGCGTACATATGCTTGCTACACCACTACAACCCGCGTATGCTTGCAAAATTTGCAAAAATTAAAAAGATTGCAAGGAATTCGTTGAAATTCACGGGATATTGGAAGTTTCCCAACTAATCCACCTGATATAGCTCGTCACCCAACCAAATAACCATCCTTTTGTCATATAAAAGGAGGTTTTGGGGTCTCACTTCAAATCTAAGCATAAGAACAATGAAACTCTTCCCGATTTCACTTCCCCTCCTTGCCCAAGATTTTGCTTCCTTTTTGTGAGAAATTGCCTCAACATTCCCCATTAAGCCTTTTCTCCTTCCATTCAATCCATTCCCTTCCTTAGAGGTGATCAAAATATTGAGAGAATAGGTCCATTCAAGGTGCACTTGGAGCATGGTAAAGAGGAGCTTGGACGAGGTTCACGAAACAATGGCTGACATAGATTGTAAGCTATAATCTTTGTATGATGAATAAAAGAATTGCATTTTCCTGTCCCAAATGATGGTTTTATGTGTATTTTCATGGATTTATACTTAGAATTCAACTCCTAACCCTAAATCATGAATAGAATAACATGCTTGTAATTTCGTGTTTGCCTATCTTTGGATGCAGGTCATCCTTGGGAGGAGACATACAGTCGTTGGAACTACCAAGATCGAGGAGATCGTCACTAGATGTGGGATCAAAGGTATAGTTACCCGATCTCTTCTCTTATTCCTTTATTTTGTTTGTTTTGGTATGTTTGGGGTAGAGTAAGATCAATTGACTTTTATACGGTCATTTTCTTTGTCTGCATCTAAAACCATGGTGTAGTTAAAGGGGGAATTTTCTCGCTAGCAGAATTGGTGACCATACTGGGGAGTCTCTCTAGGGTTTTTTAGGGGGTTTTGGGTTGATTCATTGGTTTTTTTCTTCCTTTCAAGTTTCTTTCAAGTTTTTTGAGTCTATCAAGGGGCTCTGGTCACCTTCAGGGTGCATACCAGTTTTCCCTACCCTGTAAGACTGCCTGGTCTTTTCATTTTTGAAAAGACACTGAGGTGTATGCACCATGTCTTGGGTCATCCCGCATAAATATGTGCTCTGCATAGTAAACAACCTCCATACATACACAGGTTGTTGATGCAACAGTATGCGTCTCTGTTTCATGAAAGTTTTTTGAAAAAGAGGGAGTTTGCCTCTTTCCTGATTGAAGTTCACACTTCTCAGGGCTTTCTTGAATCAGTCCAGAGTATATGTTTGTGGTCATAGCCTGGGTATAGGTTCCAGTTTAATTGTTCTTTAATCTTCTTGTGTTTCCTAACATTTTTAGCTTATTTTAAGCTTGAATTTTAAGAAAAATGAGTTGCATTCATCAGTTTCTTTTAGCATCTTTTGTTAGTTCTTCTTTGATTGAAATAAAATAAAATAAAACCTAGTTGTTAGGTCTCTTTCTTTCTTCGCATTTTATTTGCATTGTTATTTGAAAAAGAAAATAAATTAGCATAGTGTTGTGTTTTCTTCTCATCTTGAAAGCATTTCAAAAGAGAAAAAAAAATCCTTCTTTGCTAATGTTCTTACAAGTTTCAATTTTTGAAAGAGTCTTAACAACATCAGTTGCACTACCGCACCTTTTGAGTAAATCAAGCCTTAAAAATAACTCCTAATCTAAATTATATTAGACTTTTCTATTTGTAGGGTTCACAAACTAGTTTATGGTTTTAGGGCCTTGAATTAGGTGTGAAGAGGAAACTCTTCAAGGCCACTTTAAAACAAACATTGGAGTCTGAGTTAGGGAGTACTTTAATCCCATTTTTGTAAGAGTTACTCGAGACCCCCCTCTAACACAAGGGATAGACATGAGGTCGCGTGAGGAAAGGCAGAGGAGATAACCCCTCCAAAGCCAGACTGAACGTAGTGGGGATTGTATATTGAGGGTCTTTCTCGGGAATAATACCGATCGCAGTTGCCTATGGAGCTTCATGGACCTTGAATCTGTTCGATGTCCTCATTTGTCTTCCATACCAATTTCTTTTGATACCCTTGAGGGGCTTCAAACTTGTTATCCTGCTCATTACGATCTTCCCAACTGTCGACTATACCCGCCTGGTAACTGAATGCGAGTTGGCAACCTAGTTGCCAATTTTTATGGACTTACACGGGTGACTGTGGGGGTATATTGTGGTACCTAGGGCAGACGTCAGATCATGCTTTGCAGAGTATACCTGGAGGGTTCTTCCGTGTTCGAATTTCACTTACATCGATTAGTTTCTCTAGTGTCAATTGGTGTAAATTTCCTTCCCACTAGTTAGTTGTCTGCTTGATTTATCTTTAGGAAATTTTAGTGGTGTGTTATGTGCTCCCTAGTTTTCCATAGTGAGTTAGTCAATCATTACTTTGTGTCTTTTAACTAAGGTGGTAGACCGCTCACTCCTCCAGTTGTGAGGACTCTTCGGTCTTCTACTTGGAAATGTGGAGACGCCTCTTTATAGGTGTTGTTTTTATACCACTGGTTCACTAGAGTTAGTGTGTGAGAATTTTACAGACTTGAACGATCCCACAAGGGAAAAACCGATGCATAATATCTTCATAGATAAATTTCCTGATGATACCAACTAAGGAACCCCTTTGAAAGGGGATTCTTGTGCTTTTCCTTTCTTCAAAAACGTTGGTGTCCCTTTGATGGCCACTTTGAACATTCCTGGGTTGAATGTGGAACTACTAGTTTGGTTGGGTACCATTCAAAATGTCCCAAATTCTCTTGACACTTCTCAGTTAAGCACCTTATTTCATGGGCATCATGTTGATGTTCCTTCATCAACAAATTTTTCTCCTCCTCCTGCTACCTTTTATGATGAAAGTATAGATACTAGTAATCAAAAGTCTAAACGAAATAGAAAGAGGAAGAATAGGAAGAAGAAATCACCAACCTCTGCAAGTCATGTTGGAGATAGGTCGTCAACCTATGCAATTCATGTTGAAGGCTAGCACCCAGCCTCTCCAAGTCATGCTGGGGGAAATCACCCAGTCTTCGCAAGTCATGCTGGGGGGAAAAAACCAACCTCTGCTAGTCATGTTGGAAAGCTATCACCAACCTCTGTGAGTCATGTTGGAAAGCTATCACCAACCTCTGTGAGTCATGTTGGAGATAGTTCGTCATCCTCTACAAGTCATGTTGAAGGCCAACACCCATCCTCTACAAGTCATGCTGGGGGAAAGAATATAGCCTCTGTAATTCATGCTGGGGGGAAACAACCAAGATTTTCTAGTCATGTTGGAAAGTTATCACGAACCTCTATGAGTCATGTTGGAGATAGTTCGTTAACCTCTGCAAGTTGTGTTGAAGACCAACATCCAACCTTTGTAATTCATGTTGGGGGCATGAATCTAGTCCTTGCAAGTCATAATAGAGTTCAACAACCAACCTTTGTTAGTCATGTTGGATATTTTTCAACAACCGACGTGAGTCATGTTGGGGGAAAGCACCCAGCCTCTGCAAGTCATGCTAGGGGGAAAAATCCAGTCACTGCTAGTCATATTGGCAATAGGTCTATAGCCTCTGCGAGTCATGTTATCGACCCATCACCAACCTCTGCAAATCATGTTGGAGATGTGCAACCAACCACTGCTATTCATATTGGGGGCATTGATTCTATTGATAAACCTAGACAGATAGGTCGTAAGCCTAAGTTCCCTTGTAAGCTTTGCAAGGGAGATCACCTTACTCATTTATGTCCTGGCATTCCAGAGGCATGAAGATTGGGGTCCCTGTCTGCAATATCTTTTGATTATGAGTCTTCTGAGGTTTCCTCACAGTCCATTCAACCTTTGGTTGATGAAGTGGTCATGCCCATTTAATCTTTGGGTGATCCCCCTCCTCGTTTTGGGGGTGATGCACCTTTAGACCATGTTGTCTTGTAGCCTATTCAAACAGTGGTTGAGAAAGTGGTCATTCCAATGCATTCTTCGGTTGATCCCACTTTTCTCTTGGAGAGTGTTGAGTCTACCAAAGAGGTCATGCCAATGTAATCTTTGGCTGATCCCACTCTTCTCTTGGAGAGTGATGTGTCTACCGACTATGTTTTTAGAATTTCCAACTCAGTACTTTCAGAACAAGGGGGAATTCTGCTCAATTCGAGCACACCCCCTCCAAGTCCTAGGATAGTTTCCTTTGATTGGAATGACCTTGTTGAGCCTCATATTCCTTCTTCTATACCCTTTCAAATAAGGGTTGAAGTTAATTCAAATAACATTTACCGATGTATTGTAAATGAAGGAGCCTCCACAAGTATTTTATCCTCCTCGGCTTGGCAAGCTTTGGATTCTCCTGAGCTTGTGCCTACATTGCATGAGCTATTGGCTTTTGACAGACATCCTAGTGAATATTTAGGGGTTCTTCGTCAATTTCCTATCTCATTAGGTGGGAAGACTATCCTTGTCGATGTTATAGTGGTGCAATACCCGTTAGATTTCAATATGCTTCTTGGGCGTGATTATGTATATTCCATGAATGTTGTGGTGTCTACGCTCTTTTGGGTGATGCATTTCCCTTACAATGGAAGAATTGTCATTGTCGAACAACTGGCATCTAATAAACACCATCCTAATTTGGTGTTATTTCATGCTACCCCTTTATATGTTCCTAGTGTTTGTGTAGACTCTACCCCACAGAACTCCCTCATGAGCACGCTTTGTTGTCTTTCAGGCTCACTTTAGATTCGGAAAGCAACATCCGAAGAGATTGTATTTATTCTTTCCGATCTTGTCTGGATTAACTAAGAAAAGTATCCCCCCTAGAGTCTTATTTAAGTCCTTTTCAGACTCTCTAAAAATGAAAATATTGTCGAACGATCTTGTTTCCCTTCACGCTAGCCAAACTCAAACTTGAAGGCACATCTGTCCGATGATAGTTTACCCCTTTTTTGGTCTGGATGGCTAATTTTATGAATAAAGGTATGCTCTAGGAACTTTGGTTCACTAGAAGAGTATTATAAGGCATAAGTTTAACCATTTTTCAGGCATGAGGGACTAAATCTTTGAAAAACGAACATTCTCCTTGGTTTTGGTTTATCACACTTTTTGGGCCTTGGAGATTACTTATGAAAAAGGAACCCCCCCAAAGTCCATAGTTAATCTCTTTTCAGACTCCCTAAAATTGAAAAGATCGTCGAATGACCTTGTTCCTTCATACTCTTTAAATTGGTCCATAAGAACATCTACTGGCATGAGTTTAACCCTTTTTCTAGCCTATATATTATAGCGAAAAAAGGTACACCTCGGGAGATTCATCGAGAGTTATCCTCAATAAATTTTATACTTTTTCAGGCTAAGGAGACTAAATCTAGAAAAAGTTTATGAGTCCATAGTATAGCTCTTTTCAGACTCCTTAAAATTGAAAATATTGTCGAGTGATCTTGTCTTTGACTCACTCGTTAAAATGGTTTTGAATAGACGTATTTTTGGTGCAATTTTAACTCTTTTTCGAGCCGACTAGACTATCTCCGAAAAGAGAACTCCTTGGATTCTTCTTTTACAGTTTTTCAGACTCTCTAAATGTGAAAAAAAAATACTAAGCTTGCCTTCTCTGGGCTCATTAAAATTACATGGAAGAGGTCTCATTGTGTCTTGCTTAATCATATTTGCATCTTTGCGTATTTGGCCTAATGTTAGCTCCATGTTGTTCTCAACTGAACCTTTGAAGCATGCCTTATATGCAAGCCTTGTAGCGCTTCTTTCCTCTGCGACCTGACACCTTGACCCATGGAGGAATTTTCCCCAAATGTCCTTTTCTTGCACATGTCTCCTTTCTCTGAGCATTAGTATGTTCCATGCGCTTTGAACTAGTATGATTTCTTGTGACACTTGTTCCTCCTTTTTAACATAGCATTCTTTTGTTCTTTTTCAAGCTCTTAAAATTTTGAAAAAGACAAAAAAATCAAATATTCCAAAAGGAGGGGAACAGAAACATGTCTTTTTTTTCAGCAGCACAAAGAGTTTCCCTTCGACAAAGCACATCCTTTCGTTTGTTCATCAATCATTGGGATCTAGTATGACCTTAGGAAGTTTTTCTCGCTACATAGATTTGTGTCCTCCTCCGTTTGGTTACTCTTCCAAACACATGGAGAGTTTCCGTTGCCTCCTGCATCACAAGCTTATGTCAATGTCATGCTACCTGAGTCTAATCATCTTTCATGCTTTTGTACAAGGGAAGTTTCACTCAACCTGAGTCGGCCTTTCTACAGTTTGTCTCTTGACCTTCATGAGTCGACCATCCCGAGAGTCCAGTCAAGTTCAGATTCAAAATCAACAACGTTCTTTGCCTGATCATCGAGATCCTCTTGTCTTTTCCCGAAGAGCCATCAAAGACCTCAGAATAGTGAGTTACACACTCCCATTATACTCCTACCTGCATTTTGAATATCTTGGAGTGGTTTCTCAAGCTATGAAGACCTCATCTCCAGCCACCAGACGTCACTAGCTTCTTGTAGATGAATACTATGCGTGTATATCTTCGACTGGTTTTAAGATGTAGATCCACTCTGTATTGCTCGTGGCTACACTTTATATAGTTATATGGCATGGATATGTAGTGTATTTTATTGGTATCCATGAGTTAGTTCATCTCGAGCATGGGTATGCCCTCCTTGGAGAGACAATTGTTGTTTTGCAGATGGAACCTCCTGAACTCTGGTCCCGAGCTCACTTGATCTTGTACATTGGTGAAGATATTGTAATGTATTTCAACCATCAATTTCTCTTATGACCTCACACATTAGGGGGCATATGTTATATCCCTAAATTTCCCTACTCATGCATACATGGCCTTGGCCCTCTTACTTGCATTTTTTTCCAAAGCACTGCTGAGAAGATCTTCTTAAAAAACCATTTTCTAGAATATGTACACATCATGCACCATTAAAAACCATGTGCATATTCTTGTTGCACCACTACAACTCACATACATACACTTGTTGCACCACTACAGCCCGTGTATGCTTGCAAAAATTACAAAAATTAAAAAGATTGCAAGGAATTCGTTGAAATTCACAGGCTATTGGAAGTTTCTCAACTAATCCACCTTCTATATCCCTTCACCCAACCTAATAACCACCCTTTTGTCATATAAAAGGAGGTGTTAGGGTCTCATTTCAAATCTAAGCATAAGAAGAGTGAAACTCTACCTGATTTCACTTCCCCTCCTTGCCCAAGATTTTGGTTCTTTTTGTGAGGAATTTCCTCAGCATTCCCCATTCAGCCTTTTCATCTTCCATTCAATCCATTTCCTTCCATAGAGGTGATAAAAATATTGAGATAAGAGGTCCATTCAAGGTGCACTTGGAGCATGGTAAAGAGGAGATCAGATAAGGTTCGTGGAACGGTGGCCAACACAGATTGTAAGGTATAATCTTTGTATGATGAATAAAAGAATTGCATTTTCATGTCCCAAATGATGGTGTTATGTGTATTTTCATGGATTTATACTTAACATTCAATTTCTAACCCTAACTCATGAATAGAATAACATTCTTGTAGTTTCTTGTTTGCCTATCTTTGGATGTAGGTCAGCCTTGGGAGGAGACATGCAGTCATTGGAACTACCAATCTCAAGGAGATCATCCCCAGACATAGGATAAAAGGTATAGTTACCCGATCTCTTCTCTTATTGCTTTCTTTTGTTTGTTTTGGTATGTTTGGGGTAGAGTAAGATCAATTGACTTTTAGACGATCATTTTCTCTATCTGCATCTAAAAACCTGGTGTAGTTAAAGAGGGGATTTTCTCGCTATCACTTTCCACCATATCTCTCATGAAATGGTATTCTACATCAATTTTCTTAGTATTCGATTGATAATCAAGGTAATTTTCCAGAAATATTGTGCTTTGACTGTTGCAATTTATCTTTACAACTTTCTGCTCAAACCCGATTCTTGAGCACAACCTTTGAAACCATACCGCTTCTTTGCTTCCATGAGTGGCCACCATGTATTCAACTTCTATTGTTGAAAATACTACGACCTCCTATCTCTTACTCATATATTTTATTTCTCCACCAAACATCTTGAATACATATCTATTGGTCGTCCTCTGTCGATCCATATCTCCAGCCTAGTCGGCATCGACAAAGCCATGTACATTTAATTCACCATTATCACCTCCATTTTTTCCTTTGTATCATATAGCATAGTCCTCGTGCCAAACAAATACCTGAATACTCTCTTGATAGTTGTCTAGTGCACATTTCTAGGTGTCGACATGTACCTTCTCAACACTCCCACTGCATGGGCTATGTCTGGTCAAGTGAAGACCATCGCATACATTAGAATACCAACAAAAATTGCATAGGGAACACATGCCATATCCTTTATTTATTCTCATGTATTTAGACATTATTCAAAATTTAGCCTTACTCCCATAAGAATTGGCACCTTCCCTAGTTTGCAATTTTGTATATTGAAATGTTTTAGAATTTTTTCAATGTTATTTGTCTGGTTCAACCAGAGCTTCCTAGTTGCTCGATCTCTCTTAATATCCATTCCCATAATGAATTTAGTTGCATCGAGATCCTTCATGTTGAACTTGGAGGATAGTTGTGTCTTCACCTCCTTTACTGTGTTCATGTTGTTTCCAATCAACAACATATCATCGACATATAAAGCTGCATATATGAAACTTTTGCCTTCTTCCTTGGAATATATGCAGTGATCAACTTTTCTTCTCACAAATTTAAAACTAAGGATGTATGTGTTGAACTTCTAGTACCACATCCTTGGCAATTTCTTTACACCATAAAGGAATCTTTTCATCTTGCAAACCAAATGTTTCTTACCCTTTACTACAAATCCTTCAGGCTGTTTCATGTAGATTTCTTTTTCTAGGTCCCTGTGTAGGAAAGTTTTCTTTACATCCATTTGTTCTATTTCCAGATAAAATGTTGTTCCCGGAGACATTAGTACTCTAATGGAAGTTAATTTTGCAAAAGGGAAAAAAATATCACTGAATTCGACTCCCTCGACTTAAGAATAACCTTTCACTTCCACTTGAGCTTTGAACTTCTCGACTTGTCCTGCGACATTCATATTCTTCTTGAATACCCATTTTCTACGAACGAGATTTCTTCCACTAGGTAACTTGACTAAGTCCCATGTCTCATTCTTGTGCAAGGATTCCATTTCTTCGACCATATCATCCTTCCATATTTTACCCTATGTCAAGTCGACTGTCTCACTGACCGACTTGGGCTCATCATTGATGGCAGTTAACACAAATGCATAATGGAATTCGAGAAGACTGTACCTTTCGACTAGTTTTCTTACTCTTTCTTACTACCTTACAACTGGGGTCAGTTGTTCCAACTCTTCATTGGATTCAGTCGACTCATCTGAATTAGCCTCTTCCCTCCTTAGTTCAAATTGCACTATCTCAAGATTATTCTAGATCTGAATAATTTCTTCAAGCTCAAACTTACCTATGAATTTTGTGAAGACCACGTATTGAATGTAAATCCTTCTCCTTGATGCAAGATCCCAAATATTTTATGCTTTCATTCCTTCTTTGTACACAATGAAAATACATCTGAGCGCCTTCTTGTCCAACCTGCTCCTCTTTTCCTTGGGAACATGAACAAATGTATCACAGCCAAATATTTTGAGATGTGCCACCGAAGGACTATTTCCAAACCATACCTCATGTGGATTTGTGTCAAATATCACCGACAAAGGAGACATATTTACCAGATATCTTGTAGTTTCGACTGCCTCCACCCAAACTTCTTGTGCGAGCCCAACACCACTGAACATGCTCCTTGCCTTGTCTGTCAATGTTCTGTTCATTCTTTCAACAACTCCATTTTGTTGTGGTTTATATGGTGCGGTATTTTGTCATGCTATACAATGCTTCTTACAGAACTAATCAAATTAATTTCCACATAATTCACCATCATTTTTAGTTCTCATCACTTTAATCTTCTTATCTGTTTGGTTTTCCGCAAGAGATTTAAACTCTTTAAATCTCTCAAAAAAAATCGATTTATTCCTTAGGAAATATATCCATGTCTTCCTGGAAAAATCATCTATGAGGGAAACATAATACAAGGATCCCCCAAGTGAAGGCATTGAAACTGGGCCAAACACATCACTATGCACCAGTTCTAGAATCCCATTTTACCTTGTCGCTCTAGATGGCAACTGCACCCGACTTTGTTTTCCATATATGCAATGTTCACAAAATTTGACTTCTAAATCACATTTAATAAAACCTTCGAACATACCTTTTTTATGCATAGATCGAAGTCCTTTTTCTCCAATGTGTCCCATCCTCTCATTCCATAGCATGGTCGGGTCAACTTTATTATGTCTTGTCGAGTTAGTTTGAACCGACTTACCCCGAGTCGAGTCGAGTTGAGTCGATGTCAAGTCGACTTCAGGAGAAATGATTTCATTTCATCCAGACGAGTCAAGATTCCCTAACAACTGTTATAATGTACAAATATGAAATACTTTCATTAAGACCATCACACCTCTAAACATATTGCATGTATCCTTATGAAATAGAGTATGCACGCCTGCATCACTCATCTTTCTGAAATATATCAGGTTTCTTTCCAAACCCATAATGTGTAGCACACCTTGATGGGTTCTTTTCCTCCCATCCTATAGTATCAGTCGAACTCTTCCTTGCCTTAAAATTTTGGTTGTCTTGTCATCCCCCAAGAACACATCTCCTCCATCATATTGTTCATACTCACAAAACCATTCTCTATGTGGTTTCATATGATAAGATTCTCCTAAGTCGATCAACCAAACATCTTGATCCAACTATGTTCTGGTCGACGCCAGGTACACATCACCTCCCTTTTATGGGGTCATCTTTCTCTTAGTCAACTACTTCTCATCGGATCTTGTATCAACTTTTGTTTCCTTCGACTTACAGTCCTTTTTGTAATGCCAAAATTTATTGTATTTCCGTCATCTTCACTTCGACTGGCCAGGGGATTTAGATCTACCCTTCGACTTAAAATTTCTACCATAGAATTTTCCTTTATCTTTGTCTATTAGTTGACCTCTCACCACTAAAGGATCATTGGTCAATCCTTCCATGTTCTTCCTTCTTATATCTTCATGTAGTATAGAAGAAACTGGATCATCTAGTGCTAGTGTGGATGTATTACTCCCAATAGCCACAACTAACTTATCCCAAGAGTCTGGAAAAGAAAATAATATGATAATACACTTCTCCTACTCAGTGATTTTAATATCCACAGATGATAAATGGCTTAACACAGTATTAAATTCATTTAAATTCTTAGTCACTGAACTATTATCACTCATCCTCAAAAGATACAACTTCTTTCTAAGAAACAACTTATTTACCAGGGATTTCGACTGGTATAAGATTCCCAACTTGTACCATAGTTTCTTGGCTGAATATTCACCTGAGACATTCAACAATATCAAATATGCAAGACAAATTTGAATCATACTTCTTTCTCTTCTTTCGAGTTTCTCCCATTCTTTTGTTGTACCTGGACAGTCTGTTTTCCATTTTTCTCAATCTACAAGAAGATCTTCCATTTCAAGCTTCCAAAGTTTAAAATGTTGTCCATTGAATTTTTCTATCTCTATTCATGAGTTGCTCATCATTCTTTACCATGATCTTTAACACAGTTTATGAATTTCGATTCTTACTGAACCTAGGGTTTAGTTCTCAGACTCAAGAATGGTAAATCAATATTTGATACTACACACCAAAGCTCTAATACACTTGTCAAAGATTAATGTAGATCCAATACCACTTGTTAGGAAATGATTAACACTTCCACACTAAACCTAGAAGAAGAGAGGAAAAATTTAATCAAGAACGTAAATGACAAATCAAACACATAATACACAAAGATTTTACCTTGGAAACCCAAACAAGGAAAACTAAAATCTCTTGAGTGTTCTTCTCTCTTGTTGTCTTATTCAATATAAAAAAAAGGTTACATTCCTAACCTTGGTCCACACCTAAGACAAAATTGGCATCATACCCTCTTGCTTACACAAGAACGACCTTGTAGCCAATTCGGATTACATCTGCATGACCAATAACACATCTAAAGAGATTATATCTCTAAATATTTTTTATTTTACGATTAGCCTTTTCAACATTACAACATGCCTCTTTATACACTTTACAGTTGGAAAAACCCTAAAGAAATGGCACCCAAAAATGGTTACAGATCCATGCAGATCATTGGCTAAAAATCCCATGAATCTTGGGATTTTGTTACAGTATACTCCAAGTAGTATTAGCAGTTGATTATTAGTCAACTACCAATAAACCTTCATTCATTTTTTATTCGTTTGTCTCGCACCCGCACTTTAGCCTCTTGTCGGACGGTCTTAATGTCGATATCTTCGACTTTGACTTTACTCGGATGACTACTTTGACCTTCAACTTGTTTTCGATCCACATCAACTCTAACTTGTTATCGATCCACCTCAACTTCGACTTGTTTTCAATCCACCTTGACTTCGAATGTCAGTGGATTCACCTCGAATTTCACTGCAAAGAATATAAGAACCCAAAAATGGTAACCGATACACCGAACTGAGATCATAGAAGGATGCATTATAGATTTTGGAATGAGTTCCAGTGACCTAATTAGCCATGGGTCCTAGACAATGGTCATGTGACAACAAATGGTTTGTGCACCAGTGTTGTAGTGAAGCCAGGTCTCAGCTAGACCATTATTTTAACATTTGGTTGTGTAACGAGATAAAGGACCACTGGAGGGTCATATTTTCAAAGGTATTACGATGGGAATGAGCGTCAGAAGTAGGAATGCCAAGGTGTTGGAAGAAGAACAAGACTTGTACGAGATGAGTGTTTGAGAAGGGTGAAGTTCCCATGAAATTCGCGAGGCCATTTAGAGTGGAATTCCTTTGAACGTCAAGGTAAAATATTGAGTGATTGATGAAATTTAATTGCTACTATGGACGAGAATTCAATCCACATGGGGGATAGATAACCCACATGTCTAAGGATCGAACCTGTCGAGTTCACTAATCTTCATGACCCCTGATTTGGTCTTCATCAAGGGATATCATAGGGGGGGAATATTTACTACGTGAAGAGTGGGTAGGTGGAGAATCCTAGAGGAGAAGAAGAGTAATCAGAAGGTTCCAAAGGAGAGAGAAATTGTAATACCAAAAGGCCAAAGCTCAAGAGGAATCTTGGTGAGGTATTGGGTAGCAATAAATGCGGAGGCTTGCTACAAAGGCTTAGTTGTAGCTCATTGTTGAGCATGAGAAGAAGATCAAAGATATGGTGGAATGATGTAGGAATACCAAAGAGTGAAGATGGAAGCAACAATGAAGACACATGATCAAGAGATCATGAAATTTTTCTACTCTAGGAGTTTGATGCAACAGAAAAACCACCTCAAATCAAAGTTGTAATTCCAGAATCTTCTAGAAGGTGAGGGCATGGATGAGCATGTCCAAAAGAATGCAATTTCCTTGAATTTCATGGGTTTTTTAATATATTGTTATGTATTGTTATGATTTTGAGCGATTTTAGTGATATTAGAGGTTAGATCTGATCTAGAATGATCTGATCCTTCTTGTATTCTCATTATAAATGTATCCTATAGGCATTGTGTAAAGGAGTGACTGACACAATGTAACACCAGGTCGAAAAGGTGTCACACCCATAGAGGGCGTAATGTAATTCAAGTTTGATTTAATGAATAAATGTATTTGCTCAATTTTGTGTATTAAACATGTGTGCATAAATCTGTTGATTTTGTAAGATTGAATGCTTAAGCGTGAGGAGTGATAATATAGCCTGTTGTAGGAAAAATCTTGAGAAATCATGTATTTCATAGGAGAGAGATCCATCGTCGATCAAAGGATGGATCGACGGTGATCCATTGAATGGATATCATGTATGCGTAGAGACAAGGACACATCTAGCCAACCATTCTCATGAAGATCGATGGTCATCGTTAATGATCAGACTGGGAAAAAATTCCAGAGATGAGTGTTATGTATTGAAGCCAATAGTTGGAATCCCAACAAAGCCGACGGTATGGTAACCAATACACCGGACCAAGATAGTTGTAGGATGTGTTATAGAGTTTGGAACAATTTTCAGTGACCTGATTATCCATGGTTCCTAGCTAATGGTCGTGTGATGATAAATTGTTTGTGTGCTAGCGATGTAGTGAATACATGTCTCTGTTAGACTAGGATTTTAACATCTGATCCTGTAACGAGATAAAGGACTAGTGGATTGACGGATTTCCAAAGTTCCTACGATGGATAGTGAGTGTTGGAAGTAAGAATGCCAAGGTGTTGGAAGAAGAAAGAGACATGTACGAGATGAGTGTTCGAGAAGGGTGAAGTTCCCATGAACTTCATGAGGCCATTTATAATAGAATGTCTTTGAATGTCAAGGTGCAATCTTGAGTGATTGATGAAATTTAATTGTTGCTATGGACAAGAATTTAGTCCACGTGGGGGATAGATAACCCATAGGTCTGAGGATCAAACCTCTCGAGTTCACTGATCTTCGTGACCCCAGATTTGGTCTTCATAAAAAATCCTATCCCCTTATTGAAGGATAACAATTGAAAGAAAAAAATAATTTTATTGAAGGAAAACCATGAAACATACTTTGCCATGGGGATAGGAACAATGAAAATTTGAAGAAAATTCAGATGGTGATCATAATGTTAGGATTATCTCAAATAGGAAGAGGTTAAATGGTTGTTGAACCATGAGATAGCACCACCTTGTTATTTTTTCCAGGAGGGGAAAATGGATCTAGCAACTTAGGTACGCAATGGTGTCATTGTTGAACTCTTTGCAATAGACTCTACATCGTCATCTTTCGTTGAGTCCCACTTACGTTTCTTGCATTGAAAATTTGACAATTTAACCCTACAGCTACTTCAAACGTTAAACTCTTCCCAAGTCATTCAATAACCATATAGGTACATCTACTCAACAATGTTCAAAACATCTTAAACGAACATTCAAACATATACCCACCTTTCAAACACCCAAAACCTAAATCTCTATCGTTGTTGTCAGTGCATGAAAGTTAAATGTTCATGTAATTATGTGCTTTTACTACTCATGAGTCATGCATAAATGAACACATAGATATCAAAATTGGGCCTATTCTTTGTCATTATGCTCTTGAATGAAAAGAGAGTAGAAAAGCAAGTGTGGGAGCTTTAATGCCTAGTACAATGTTATTAGAATTTTTAGAATCGATGACAATGCTAATAATTTTGTCTTCCACACAAAGTATATACATATGTTGTGATACTTCAACAAGATCACTATCATGAGACCAATAGGTATCAAGGAAGGCCACTACCACCTGTGATTTGAATGGATAAACAAAGTTACATTCATGGTCATCTAATACTATATCTAAATGATGGTGAGTAATTTATCCATCATAATCAAACATACATGATAAGGAAAGAAACACTTTACAATGTAATATGACAAGAATAAAATGTAGCCAATCTTATTAGTCCCTACCTCTGGCCAGGGATTATAGCATTCACCTAAAAGTCAACGATAGTTGAACTTGCATTACCTGGTGCTTTTTGTTGCATTAATTTGTATATTTTGTAGAATGTTTAAATTATATCATAAGGTTCTTATGGATATAACTATTATTTCAATTGTTTTACCAAAAACAATACATTTTTCCTATTTTCCTAATTTTGTGGATTGAATTTTGGATTGGTTAAAATCATTTGGATGTGACATTATTTTTCTAGTGTATGCAATTCTTTTAAATTATTTCTTAAAATTAAAAATTATTTTATAAAACAAATTTATACCATTGGTTACTTTTGAAGCCCATGTTTTGTGGCATTGCAGTTGAGAGACTCTGCAGTCTAGGTCACTTCATTCTCTAGACACTATATTCGATGCATGCTCTTGTGGCTATCTGCATGCATTCAAGACTTTGCAGTCGATGCTTGCTCTTTTAAACACCAGAGCGTTTTTCTGATACAGTGGCATGATAATAATGATAAGCCTATATCTAATCATAGATTATTCCATAATGAAAAGTAAGATCATATTCTTTGTTTTATTCACAGAGAATGGTAGTTGACCGATAGTACACCTGTGAGACGAGCATCCACCTCATTTTGATTGAAGGGATGTTTTGAAGTCAGGTGTTCTATAGTGTTTGGTTACAAGATATCAGTGGAGCAACATGAATTTTCCAGGACAACGGTCCTGCCCAACAAAGTCGGCACATTTGGTTACTGGGATGAAAACAAGAATTCTATCCTCAAGCAAATTGGAAAGGAGGTATGGAATGCAAAACATGCAGGTAGATTGAAAGAATTGTGTGGATTTGAGTCGAAGTTCATGCACAAGATCTCTGTGGATATGATCAAGGAAAACACTGGAAGGTATGTGGCCTCTCTAGTTATGGAGAATCTCTCAATAATTCCTATTGTTTCTCATTGCAACCATGGATTTCTTGATGCTATTGAAAAATGAATTAATGGAAATCTTATTAACTAGTCTATCTATATTCCTAAAAAAATGAACAGTTTTAAGAAGGCCCGTCAAAAGGATGTCATTTCATGCGCAATGGGAACCCAATATGGATTCCAACTTCCCTATGGTGTTGTCATTGCATCTCTTATGAGAGAACATGCATATGCTTTGTGGTAGAAAGTTGTAGAAACTAGGGAGCAAGATATTGAGTTGTTGAAGAAGAGAAAAATAAATGAAATAGAATTCCTTACATCCGTCTATGAAAAAGCCGAAGAATAAATAATTCACCTCCTTATATCATCATCAGCAGTCGGCTAAAGTCCTAGCGTCACAACAACTTCATGATCATACTCTAACTGCAAATTCAAGCTTCTTCTATCATTATGTTGGGTCCTCTCATTGTTGCTTGACTCGACCGATAAAGTTTTGTTCAACCAAATGAATGGAATAATCAGGGAGATCCGTTGATGGTAGTGCCTTTGTAGGTTATGTATCTATATATGAGCTTGAGGGTGACTTTCAAAAGGGAAGGGGTTTCAAGATCGATGCTCCTGCTTGCTCCACCATAGCTCTCTTTGCTATAGGTCTTACTTTTATTTGGTCAACTATGTTTGAAACTAATAGAGGTGCCTTCTCTTATGTCTTTGAAACAACCTCTACTCATGCCAGGGTAAACTGAAACTAAAATTCCTTTCTCTTCCACTGATGCTATCTCAGAATAGCCTTCTACCAAGTTCTGGTGCCACGAGTGAAACTACTCGATTGTAGTTCTCTACACTTGAAGGACCGGGAACTATATATGACACCTTTGTCGGATATGTTGTTTGGATGTTAGATATTCAACATACCTATTCATTGGATATCTGAAGAACTTTCCGAAAGACATATTTGTCAGAGGTATGCCACCTCTGTCGGATATTTCATTTGGATGTCAGGTATTCGACATACCTGTTCATCAGATATCAAAAAAACTGTCTGACAGACACATACGTTGGAGGTATGTCACTGTCATTGGATATTTTGTTTGGTTGTGGGATATTTGACATACCTGTGTGTCGGATATCCGATTCACATTCTGAAAAACATACGTCGGATATATTATTTCTCTGTCAGATAGTTGACGTGTCGTTATGTCGGACTTCTGACACATATGTGCCGAAAATAATGGTTGATTTTGACGAGATTTTGGTCCTTAGGGTTGTTGGTATAACCGACGACACGGTGTTAGATATTTGACGTCAATATGTTCGTCGGATTATCCGACACATATAAACGAACGAAATTGATAACCACATTTTGTTGGAGTGCCGACAGAATTGTGTCGACCAACCGATGTACTACTATCATATTTAAATTCACAAGAAGTAGTGTTTCCATGTACTAGAGTAGGATAATATTCATTGGAGTAGGCATGTTGCAAGAGGTGCAACTTTTGAAGCAGAGTGGTCATCTAAACTTGTAAAAAATGAGAAGAAATACACTAAGGAGGCTTCGGAGTTCAAGGAACTAATCAATGACAAAAATTTTGAAGGGTGGGATAAGGCTCTGTCATCATATACTCTAGAAATCTCTATTGATGCTACTCAAAATTTATCTGAACAATGTTTGAATGCACTTGCAAAAGCTCTGTCTAAACTCTTGGGTGGAAGTGCAGACCTTGCATCATCTAACATATACTTGGCCTTTATAATTACTAAGGATTTTTTCTCATATTATTTGAGGCAGGGACTAACTTCTTTGCAACTAATTCCCTAGTTTATTCATTTTATCATATTGAATACAAAAATCTATTAGCAAAAATTACATCAAATTTTCTTAAATGGAAAAATAATTTATAATACTCTAAACCTTCATAATCAAAGAATTCATTCTAAACCTTCTTAATTATGAATAAGTTGACTCCTTATCATTATTTTCCTAAGTGTACCATAAATACACAGGACTTACACTTACTAATTAAACTATGGAGTAGAGCTATAATGAGTGTTGAGAGTCAATCCATTATTGAATCATTTAAGAAATCCACACTTGGACTTTTAAAAATGTGCCACTGGGAAAATAATATTCAATGACATATGTGGGTTCAAGCCATCATTGCCCCTTAAATATGTGTAACATACCCACATTTATATTAGAGTTTCCAATTTGGGGGCCTAGGGAGTGTGATATTCCATTTACATTTACAAATAATTAAAAGTATTATATTTTAAATTGATGTGTAGTTTAAACATTTTATATTTTTATTGGGTATTTTTTTCAATTAGTTTTTTTTACAATTTAATTAGAAATTCAAAAATATCGATGGAATTGCATATTTTAGTGGTTGAGATTATATGTTTCAGTGTTTTGGAGGTTTTTGAGGGTGCTAAATCTATTTATGCATTCAAAAACATCATTTAAGCAATTAACAATGTAAAATTGTGATTTGATCAATAATTTATGTTGGATTACTGAGAGGGGGGGTGAATTAGTAATAGCGTAATTATAATCCTTTTTCTTCAAATGTTATATCAATGTAGAATTATTATCCAATAATGAGCAGTAAGAAATAAACAATCACTCACATACACAATACACCATTGTTTTACATGGAAACCCAAATCAGGAGAAAACCACGGAATGTTTTTTCTTATATGTCTAGAAGAATTACATTCATTGGAAGCACCAACTTCCTTTGTTTTCCAGCTGCAACTGGAATGAGGCTCCAACCCCCTAGTCTCTTAGGCTACAACCTAAGGGAAGTTACAACTCCCCAATTCTCTGGCTACATCTAGAAGGAGGCTACAACCCCCTATGTTCTCCGACTACAACCGGAAGGTGGCTACAAACACTTGTCCTTGCCCCATCCAACCACCATGAAGTATAAGTAGAATGATGGAACCATTGTCACACTATCACTGTGATATATACCACTGTAAACCTGTACCAATAAATATGAACCATGCATCAACATGTACCTCAACCTGTAATCAACTTGTACCATAAACAAGTGCATCAACCATGCACCAACCTTTAATCAACCTGTACCATAAACAAGTGCATCCAACCATGTAAAAATTATGTACCAATCATGTGTCAACTACTCATCCACTATGACTCATCAATATGTACCAACATCATCAACTATACACCTCATGTATGTGCCAACTCATCAACTACGTGTCTCAACCATGTACTCAACATGTACCTCAACCAAAATCCCTCATCAATTTCATCATACAAATATTATTTGTAGCTCTATAATAGACCTAGTGTATAAGATCACATTTCTGCAAACCTTCCTTAACTTTAACAACAAGAGACTAGCATTTTTATCAAACTTTTCTTTAGTCTCACATGCCTAGTTTTGGATTAGTCAACAAGCCTAACTTAAGGTAATAATAACTTTGAACCTGTAATATATAATGATCTGAAACTGATACACAATGTTATTCAGTGTGTTTTATTCAATTCCTCTAGGTTTCACTTCTTGGAACCTCTCAGAAAAGGATTTATAGCAAAAATGGCATACCTTGTTGAATTATGGCTTATTCTAGAGAGTGACCTTGTAGAGCGTGCCCCACACAAAATATTTGTTGAATTGATCTAAAATAGTTACAAATCATACCACATATTGTACCCTAACCAACACATTTTGTCTCACTAAATTTGGATCTGTTATGAACAAGTTATGACGTTTTTACCCGAAACAACTGTTTTTGACTAGTTTCAGAACTAGCCACAAACCCTATTTTCCATGGAGTGTAACTCCCAAAATACAACGACTCACAAGATGAAATTTTTACCATAGATACTTGGGTATGTGTTATCAATGGAATAGAAATTTCACAGTCTGAATCATTATATAAAAATAGTTATAGCGAAAATGGTAAGATGACCTGTAAATAACATACCTTAGAAAGCATTGGTCGATAAGATCATCGAAAGATAATTGATTCTTGTTCACGATCGCCCACGCTGCTATCACTGCCCCCCTCTAGGGTTTTCTCTCTACCGTGCAGCTCCAGGCCGTCGCCATGGCCACGCCAGGGGGAGGGAATCCCCCTCCCTCCTCCCCGATCTCTGCCAAAGAGGCATTTCATAGGCTGTTAGCGCCATTCGGGAAGAAACCAGCGGCCAAAGAGGCCCCAAAATTCGTCAAGAAACTTGACACAATAACAGAAATCGCATTGCCAGAGGAGCACTCCATTAAAATATCCCTGGATCTTTCTGAAAGAGGTTTGGTTGGCCAATTCATGGGGCTTTGGCCCTCATCCAAAACCACAGATGACTGGATTCAGCGTAACTAGAGGCCCCATCTGAAGCACAGTGTCACCTGCTATCCGGTGGGGAGAGGATTCTTCGTCTTCGAATTTATCTCAAAAGAAGATCATGATCTCATCTTCCGAAGTGGCCCCTATTTTATGGGCACCCAAGGACTCTATCTGAATCAGTGGTCTTTGGAATTTGATCCAACAGTTGATGTACCCAAAGAGGTACCGGTCTGGGTAAGACTCCCTAATCTTCCGATCCATTGCTGGAATATTCAAGCCCTGGAAAAAATAGGGAATACCCTAGGACGCTTCATTGACAAAGCAGAGCATAAAGGCCAGTACTCCTACGTGAGGATTTGTGTTGAAGTTGATCTGGAGGCAGGTCTTCCAGAAGCCATCAAACTCTCTTTAGGCTCTTGATCTCATTTCCAGAAACTCGATTATGAACAACTTCCTTTTAAGTGTCATCTCTTCCATGAACATGGCTATTTCCAGCACAATTGCCCAAAATCCCAGCCGGAAGAAGAAGGCGAGGGATGGCAGAGGGTCAAAAAAGGAAAGGCCTCCTCCAAGCCAAATGAAAAAAGAGCATCAAGCAACGCACATAAGTTAGAACCTAAAGTTTCGTCGAAGGAACCCGTCCAATCTCAAGCTAGGATTCAGTAGCCAATCACCGCGGCCCTAGGAGCAAGTTCCTCGGTGGTGAATTCCCCAAAATCCCCTTCGGTTATTGTCATTCAGGAATCCACTCCCCCTGATCTCGTTATCCCTGTTGAGATGCAAGACACTCAAGGTGCCACCTCGTTGGAGCCAGGGGAAATCCAACTAGAACTGGAAAACCCTTTATCTGGAAGCTCTCCTACTCGCGGAGACTCTCGAGAAGCAGAAGAGGACTCTGACCCAGGAGGAGACACTGATGAAGGATCCACTGAGTCTAGGAGCTCGCATGAAACTCCAGTCAAGAACCCAAGGGGCCGGAAACCAAATAAAAAGAAAAGGGAAGAAATCTCTTACGTAGATATTTTGCAAGGCTCCCAGCAAACTCTTAAAAGTATGATGAATACAAGATCCAAGCAAGGCCAGGCCTCTAAAGGGGTCATCCCCTCTAAAAGTAAATAATGTGGTACATCTCCTAGAACTGCAAAGGTCTAGGTAGTCCACGGAAAGTCGAAGCAATGAGAGACTTAGTAAGAATCAACAAGCCTGAGATCCTGCTAGTTCAGGAGACAAAAATGGAGGATGACTCTGCCCTCCATGCAGGAAATACATTCTGGAAAAAAAGCTCTAGGGAAGCTGTCAGTTCTAGGGGGGGCTCAGGAGGTCTAGTCACCTTCTGGGATTCATCCATATTTGAGCCGCTTGTTGTTCATAGTACTATGCACTGGATCTACACCAAACTCACTCACAAAGTTTCGGGCCATCAAGTAAGTTTGTTCAAGCTCTATGTTCCTATTTTGTTAGCTGAAAAAAACGATTGTTGGGACTCAATTGAAGCGTTACTAAGCCTCCACAAGCCTGAAAATATAATCATTGCAGGGGATATGAATGTCACCCTAGATGCAAATGAGAAAAAAGTGGGCTCCATTGTCTGAGATCCCTCTCGGGAATGGGTTGAAGACACCATCTTAGGATGGGATCTTGTTGACATAAAACCCTCCAATGGAAACTATACTTGGACTAATAAAAGGCTAGGGCCGGTGCACATCGCAGCCCACCTAGATAGGTTTATGGTCCATTCCACCTTCCTCACCTTGGGGCTACATGGCTCGTCCAAAATCCTTCCCAATTGTGTCTCCGACCAAAAACCTATCCTCCTTGATCTCTTCATTGATGAAAACCTGGGCCCCATCCCCTTTAGGTTTAGTCCCCTGTGGGTCCATCAAGATGGCTTTAGTCACATTGTCTCTAGCTCTTGGAGTAAAAAGGTTACTAGAAACCCCTCCTTTATTTGGGAAGAAAAGCTTAGATGACTAAAACATCATCTTAAGAACTGGGCCAAGCTTCATTCCTCCCCGGTCTCTTGCAGGAAAGATGCTCAAGCTGCCTTAGAAAACCATCAAGCTCTCATGGAATCTGTTCCCATCACTGAAAGCATTTCTCAGACAGAAAGTAACCTCCAGAAATCCTTTTACAAAGCTTGCAAAGTTGAAGAAGATTATTGGCATCAAAAATCTAGAAGCCTTTGGTTAGCGAGTGGTGACAAAAACACCTCTTATTTTCACAAACAAGCTGAAGCTAGAAAAAATTTCAAAACAGTGAAGGAAATTTTCCATCAAGGCAATCTGGTGAAAGATTTTGAAGGCATTAAACAGGCTGCCTTTTCCCACTTCCAAGACCTTTATACAGCTCCTCCTATTGATTCCTTAGACCCATATGCATACCCCCTCTCGCTAATTCCCAAAGTGATTCAAGCCTCTGATAATGACACTCTTGCAGCTCCTATTACTATGAAAGAACTCAAATCTGCTCTGTCCCATATGAAACCAAATAGTGCCCCTAGCCCAGACAGATTCACAGCCAGATTTTATTCTAATTGTTGGGATATAATCAAATATGATCTTCTCCGGATGGTAAGGAATTCTCAAAGCCACCACAAGTTGGGAGGGAGTAAAAACTCCTCTTTCTTGGCCTTGATCCCGAAGGAGCAAGGGGCCTCTAATTTCTCCAGGTTCAGACCCATCTCCCTCTGCAACACAGGATACAAGCTGGTTACCAAGATTATAGCCAATAGGATCAAAACAATTATGCCGACGATCATTCCAAAAAATCAAGGAGGTTTCATAAACAGAAGAAAAATTCTAGACAATGTCATTCTTGTTCAAGAAGCCATCCATTCCATCATCCACCGAAAAGAGAAAGGAATGGTTGTGAAACTAGATCTCGCCAATGCATTTGATAGAGTAAGACATGACTATCTCTTCATGGTGATGGAGAATTTCGGGTTTTCCCCTGAGCTCATTGGCTGGATTAAAGGATGCATTTGT
>ML792984.1:477760-493071 GCA_009831015.1 Picea engelmannii | reverse complement strand
GGAAAAAAAAACGCTCCCTTCCTTAAAAGGTCTCGTAATCATGCTTGGTAGTGGACCTTTTGGGTGGATATGATGGTGATCATATTCTTGGAGGAGACATGCCACCCCCATCCACTAGAAGCGTTCCAAATGCATCAATTTTTCCTTTATCTTCACAGCATCCATTGTCACGTGGGGGCCATTCAGTTGTTGGTCGTGTTCCACAAACACTTCCACCTACTACTACTTCTTCAAAGCTCACGGGAGAAGAAACTAGAAGTTTCTCGTGGCAAGAGGAAAACTTAGAGCATAGTGCTTAGTACTTGCTACTATATACTAAATCTCTTTTTTTGTTCCTATTTAGAAGTACTCTCTAGAACTTAGTACTTTGTCTTGACTCTTTATTATGGCTTATTCTGTAAACAATGAAGTTATGAACATTATATGACAGTTTACCTTTGAAGTTTGAAGTTTGAAATTTGAACTATTGACAGAATCTTACAACTCTTTGGTAATAAATATGATGCTCTACAGTCTATTTCATTTTGTGGTTGATGTTGTTTATTGGTATGTTACAATCTATTGATGACAAATGTTTATGATTGATGTTATATGTGTACTAAATGGTTGATGCTTTAATGATCATCACTAATCCATTAGTTAAATGATCTTATATCTATGTTTTTCTATATTTTACAATTGATATGACATTCTGCATGCTTTATATATATTGTATTATATAAAAAACGCTCCCGCTCCCGAAAATTTTTGAAAATCGACGCTCCCGCACCCGCTTTCGCTCCCAACAACCTTGGTCCTGGGGTTGAAAAAGAATCTTATTTCAATTTCCTCCATCCAGGATAGGAGGCTTGAGGTGTCCTTCAGAGGGACAGAGGTCCCCATTCACCCTAAGGGGTACAATGTCACTTCTAGCAGTGGATGGGACGAGAGGGGAACCTGTATAGATTTCTTTTCCAACCCTTGTATGCTTTGACGAGTAGTAGCAGCAACAGTTATTTGTGTGAGTTGTGGCATCGTAGAATGGCTCATCTACATTATGGAGCTCTGAGATCGCTGAGAGAGATTGTGACGGGTATGCCACAGTTCAACATTGAGCATCAGGAGGTGTGCAGAGGGTGTGCTCTTGGGAAGTACACCAAGACTGCTTTTCCCAACAGTAATAGTAGATCAGCAGGGGTACTAGACTCGATACACACAGATGTGTGTGGGCCCATGTCATGTGTTTCCTTGGGTGGTCGGGTGTATTATGTTACTTTCATGATGACCACTCCAGGAAGACCTGGATCTTTTTCCTAAAGACCAAGAGTGAGGTCTTCAAGAGGTTCCAAGAGTTCAAAGCTCTTGTGGAGAACCAAACAGGAAGAACGATCAAGGTCTTACGATCAGATAATCGAGGTGAGTATACCGCCATGGAATTTGTAGAGTTTTGTACCGAGCAGGGTATCAGAAGGCAGTTGATCATTCCTTACAACCCACAATAGAATGAGGTTGCAGAGAGGAAGAACATGGCCATAGTGGGTGCAGCGAGGAGTATGTTGCATGATCAGGAACTGCCATTCTACTTGTGGGCATAGGCTTGCAGTGCTGCAGTTTATCTGCAGAACAGGAGTCCCCATAGAGCTTTGGGCAGGAAGACTCTTGAGGAGGCCTTCAGCGAAAGTAGGCCTGATGTTGGGCACCTGTGCATATTTGGGTGCTCGACATTTTCTCATGTCCCCTCAGAGAAGAGGACAAAGCTAGATCCCACTGCAAAGAGAGGGATGCTAGTTGGTACTTAGAGGTCTCAAAGGCCTACAAAATCTACATTCCAACACTGAGGAGAGATGTCATATTCGAGGAGGATAGAGCCTTCAGGAGGTCACTTGAGTCGAGAGACAAAGTTGAGGAGGTCCCACAGTTGCAAAGTGATGCTTCACAGGGGACACAGCCTCAGGTGTCGAGTACACCAAGTTCATGGGTGACTAGTCCACCCAAGATAGGTTTAGAGTCACAGTTGTTGAGTATACATACAGTTGGTACAGGTGCTTCAGGTTCACAGACTATTGATCAGAGATCTGTGGATGAGACTCAGAGGCATGAGAAGACTACTCAGCCAGAGGTTACTTCAGGGAAGAGGAAACCGACATGGTTTCAGGAGACCCTAAAGGAGGCAAAGGAGTATGTTGGAGAGCCTCAAAGGTTGATGAGAGAGAGCAGGGCGCTAGAGAGGTTTGGGTCCCATTTGGCTATGGTGACGAGCAAATCAGAGTCATAGGCCATTTTTTATGAGTAGGTTGCAGATTTACTCATCGAGGCCTTGCCAAGGGGCAAGGATGTCCACTTCAAGGACAAGTTTGGATGCGCGAGTGACACTTTCTTTGGTAAGAGGGAGTGTTGAGACTTGGGTACCAAGGAAAGTGGTCCCCTTGTGTTTGTGAGTCTCTAAACACAAAGGGGAGAGTATTACCCTCATGCTTGTACTTTATGTTATACTTTCACTTTGACTTTATTCATTTAAGTCTAAAGTGACTTTATTCACTTAAGTCGTAAAGTGACATTAATTTCACTTAAATGTGAATTAATGAACATAAAGTGAAACTATGGAAACTTAAGTGAGTTTATGAGATCTAATCTCATCCACTCATCTTGGAGAAAGGCTCAGATCTAATATGAGCCCTTTGTTTCTAGGTTAGCCTTAAGGATTAGACTAAAGGAGGCAAAGGAGAGAAAATGAGGCTTATTGTCACTTGAGAGAGTTGACTGAAGAAAAGAGAGAAAGAGAGGGTGTTTGGAGAAGAGAGGCACACTTGGGAGAAGAAAGGCGCAAGGCTTCAAGGAGGGCGCACTAGTTCATGAGAGATTCATGGAGGAGGGTGCATATGCTTGAGGGCGCATTAGTGAAAAGCTAATGGTGCAAACTAGCTTGGAGGCACTAACTTGAGAGGTGGGCGCACTTGTGTTAGAGTGGGCACAAAGAGCAAGCTAGGGGCCCAATCTTTGAGGGAGGCGCACAAGAAAAAGGAGGGGCACATTCTTTGTGTGGAGGGGCGCACTTGAGGCTAATTGTGCACCAAGCTAAGGGAGAATGGGCGCATCTAGTTCTTGTGAGCTTTCTACAAGTTGGCAAGGCAAAGTCAAGGAATAGCAAAGAGAGGAGGGTGCACCAAGGCAAAGGGTGCCTTTGTTCAAAGGGTAGCAAGCACAAGTTAGAGGGACTCAATTGCAAGCTTGAGAAGAAGCTTGGATTGTATCAAGTTCCTTGTGTATTTACTTGTTGTAGTATTTGCTTTGAGATGTCCTATGTATATCTATCTCTCATGGTTTGCCTATTATTTTCAGTTGTAGGTTGTTAAAGATCCTAGAGGTGTATTTGATGTTTAATGCATGTTTAAAAAGGCTAACTTGGACAACAAAATGATCCATCATTAAACCTTATAACAAGAGGCACTAAAGAGCATCAAATCAAAGCTTAAGGGAAGATTTCAGAGTGGGTAAAGTTCAGATTTGTTGGCTGTTTTGGACAGCGAGAAAAAAAGCCCTAAAACAGCAAGGAAAACAGTTTGAAAGAACCTTGAACTTAGTGCCCAACAAGAGGTCATTTGACAGGCCTGTTGGGCAGCCGTAGGAACCTCATATTTCTTCACCTACTACATGGGGAAATCAAGGACTTCCTTGTATAAAAAATCATTTTATATGAAGTAACAATTTTACTTCAAAGCCTTTTTGAATGATTATAAAATATACAAGATTAAAAGAGTTGGTATTGCACAAACTATTCTCGCTCCAATGGATTGAAAATCAATAGCAAATACACGTGTGATAAAGCATTGTCTTGTGCAGAGTCATGGACAAATAGCCATAAACTATTTTGGTGCTAAATAGCCATAAATTATGGATTGCATGCCAATCAACTTCAACTACATAATGTATGAACTTTATGGATAATTACTATATAGGAGGTTTTGATACGTCCAACGTTTCGAGTGGACACTCCACCCATCATTAGGGACAAATGAAGCTTTAAAATGTTAGAAAAGAGTGTTAAGGAGAGGTATTTAAAGAGAAGATTAGGAGATGACCGTTGAGGAGAAAGGATGAATACGATGAGGATAATTAATAAATTAATAAGGAATTCCTTAGGTCTAAAGAGGATATTAAAAATGTAAAAATGATATGACTGTTGAGGAATATGATAAGAAAAAATAATAAAATAATAAGTTGACGATGTAAAAATGATATGACCATTGAGGAGAAAAGTGGAAAATGTGATTAAACATGATATGACCATTGAGGAGAAGAGAGGAAAATTAATAAAGTAGTGAAAGGCATTAAGATAAGGTATTAAAATATGAAATTGAGAATGCAATATTGAAAAGAGATAATAAAATAAGGGATTAAAGAAGTTAAAGATATAAATCTATTCTAAGAAAAGGAGTTGAAATTAAAGGAATATTTTATTAAATGGAGGCATGGATTAAAAGTTAGGGTAAATGACTAGAATTAAATAAGTAACATAGTAAGGAAGGAAAGACCGTGAAACAATTAGATAAACAAAGGAATGGTAGGTACATAGAAATAGGATGGAAGGGGGAAGAGAAGAGCACCTAAACGAGCAAAATTAGTCAAGCAACCCAAAAAGGCCTACTGACCGAGGTGATGAATGGTGGGATTCCAAGATTGGTTGCGTTTGTAGCCATCTTCACGATTAAAATTATTTGGATGTTTTTCAATTTCCAATGCTTCTTGAAAATACGAGAGGAAGAATATGGAGCGGAGGCTAGAATTTTGGTTTGGTCAAAACAAATTAGATGTTTGGATTTAGAAGAGTGTTCGGCAATAGTTGACTTTGTGATACGATTGTGGGTAGTGCCAGCTATATGCTTTTTAAGACAAGCTTTAAAGGATCTCCCAGTTTGATCGATGTATGATTTTCCACAGGAGCAAGGAATTTGATAAACTCCTGAGCCAAGCATCAGGTTAAGTTTGTCCTTGGTGATTCTAAATAATTGTCTAAGGGTTTTATGTAAATTTTCTATGACCCAATATACTGGCTTTCAGTTACAATAAATCTTTCACAGTTTAATGCTCATTCATAAATGCAGAAATAAAACTGAACTTATAACTAAAAACACATTGAATCATTTAACTGATACTGATGCGGAAAATAAGAAAGTACAAACACATGCAATGTCACAAATATTTATGGGCAATGCCCCTGGAAAAACCTCGAAGGGAAAACCAGTACAAGAGAGATATTTTTATTATGAACTCACAAAAAACATAGAGTTTACAACAATTTTTTCCAGCAATAAATACATTGTACTTATCTTGAAAACCGTGCCCTTATTCACCTCGAAAACTATGCCAGACTTTATGTACGAAACAGTACAGAACCATACGGATTTATAACAGCAATCAATGCCTCAAAAATTGTGCCCTTCTTTTCCTTGATTTTTGTGCCAGATTTCTGTTGTATAACCTATGCAATAAATGTTGTGCGACCTCCAATACATGGTGTACGGTATTGTTTTATTAAATGCTATAAATGTTTTGGTCTGCATGCCACCAAATGCCCTTGTAACTTACGCCTTGGAACTTGCGCCCCTTCTTGTTGTTCTCTCTCTCTTTCTTCAGTTCTCTTCTCTTTTGTCTCTCCTCATTCAATGATTAGAATGAATGTAATGTATTTTCCCTAGTTCTCCTTTTTATCTTTTCATGAGGAGGTTAGGAAGTTATTTTAGATCTAATGGCTGAGATTAAATCCTAGCCCTCTCAAGATCTATGGTTGTGTTTTAATCCGTCATTGACACAACTTAAAAATCACTTTGTCCCTCATAAATTAAAAAGTCATTTAAACTTTATAAAATAAAGTTTATGCCTAGGGACCATTTTATGTTGTCCCCATGCTAAGACATCAAACACTTGAAGAAGACCTTCCGAGCTACAAAACTAAACACTCCCTCTTGGCGAGGGAGGTACTTTTGGTAGCACCTCCTCCATAATCAATCATGTCCTCTGCCTCTAAAGTCTCTCCCTCTTAACTGGAAGAACTTGCTCCCTCTGAACTGGAAGACCCTGCTACCTCTGCTACTAAACTCTAATCAGGATACCTATGCTCCTCCTCCATCAGTGTCATCTCATACCAGCTAAGTCTCCTGATAGTACTGGAAGAAGCCTCACAACCATATGTCACTAATACAACACTAACTCTGAATCCAAGAACCCAGTGGATCCAATCACAGGCTCTCCCAACAACCTATATAATCTCTCATATCTGACACCAAGCATTGTTGCCATGTCCGGAGTAGCTCCCTCTCGATATATGAAAACCTATCCATGATGGAACACAACTCCACATCCCTCATCCTCCAAAGCTGACACTAAGAGCAAATTTACATTCATCTCTGGAACAAACAACACCTCTGCCACCTCCAAAACTCCTCCCGACTCTAGCTGGAATCTCACAAATCCAACCCCCTTCATTGCATGCATGGTACTAGTCCCATGACCCACATGGCAGTCTGAGTCTATTTTTGAAAAACTAAGGAACACCGACCTCATTCTCGTCATGTGACGAGATGCACCACTGTCCACAAACCATGCTTCAATGTCCTCACACACTATACAAACATTTCCTGAAAGACAAGACATCAAAGAGAATTCCTTTGCGAACATCTCAACAAAATCATCAACCTTAGTTGATGTTGCTACCTGTGCATCCTTCTTGCACTTCTTGTTTGCTTATGTCTTTCTTAATACGGCCTTTGCTCTTTCCTATAAGAGAAACATTCTCTTCATCCTCTTCATCCTCTTCACCCTTCTGTGAGCCTGCATACAAGTATCCTCTCCGAGTCTCCTCCTGGGTAAAAGTGTCCCATAAATGATCCCACTTTGGAAAGTTCTCCCGTGCCACGATCCCCTCAACAAAGACTTTCAATGGCTTTGTCACGCCATTCAGGGCAGTCCTCACCAACTCATGGTCACCTACGATCTCTCCAACTGCACCTAGCTCATCACGAACTTCAGTTATCTTGGTGAGGTATGATGTAACTGTATCAGTTTTGGTCATCTTGATACTTTTCAATTTTTCTCTTAATACCATCTTTCTATTCTCGTTTGAACTCTGCTATAACTTAGTTAAAGATTCCCCCATCTCAAAGGCATTTTTTTCCCTGTCACGTGTGGAATAACATGATCTTTAATGGCATCAAAGATAATCCTTTTGGCTTTAACATTCTTTTTGTTATATTCAGCCAAAAGTGTTGTATCCATAGGAATGGTGACAGTCTTCTCAACTATGTCCCACAACTCATATTCCTCCAACAACAATACTATCCTCTCTTTCCATGGGCTAAAATTTTCCGCCCCGTCCAATCTATCTTCAACTCTCAAACCTATAGCCATATGACTTGTTCAACTGATAACAAGGCCAACCATCTTTTTGGTGAACAACCTGCGACTCTCGTGCAAACCCTTGTGTATTTCTTGTTTGGTTTCCCCTCTTAGTATCAACGCTCTGATACCATGTAAATTTTCTATGACCTAATATACTGGTTTTCAGTTTCAATAAATCTTTCATAGTTTAATACTCATTCATAAATGCAGAAATAAACTGAACTTGTAACTAAAAACACATTGAATCATTTAACTGATACCGATGTGGAAGATAGGAAAGTACAAACACATTCAATGACACAAATATTTATGGGCAATGCCCCTAGAAAAATCTTGAAAGGAAAACCAGTACAAGAGAGATATTTTTATTATGAACTCACAGAAAACACAGAGTTTACAACAATCTTTTTCCAGCAATAAATACATTGTACTTATCTCGAAAATCCTGCCCTTGTTCACCTCGAACACTGTACAGATTTATAACAACAATCAATGACTCGAAAATTGTGCCCCTCTTTGCCTCAATTTTTTTGCCAAATTTCTGTTGTACAGCCTGTGTAATAAATGTTGTATGGTATTGTTGTATTAAATCATGGAAATGTCTTGGATTGAGTGCCGCCAAATGCCCTTGGAATTTGTGCCCCTTGTTGTTCTCTCTCTCTTTCTTTAGTTCTCTTCTCTTCTGTCTCTCCTCATTCAATGATTAGAATGAATGTAATGTCTTTTCCCTAGTTATCCTTTTTATCTCTTCATGACAAAGTTAGGAAGTTATTTTAGATCTAATGGCTGAGATTAAATCCTAGCCCTCTCAAGATCTACGGTTGCGTTTTAATCTATCATTGACACAACTTAAAATCACTTTATCCCTCATAAATTAAAAAGTCACTTAAACTTTATAAAATAAAGCTTATGCCTAGGGACCATTTTATGTCCTCCGCATGCTAAGACATCAAACACATGAAGAAAACATCCTGAGCTACAAAACTCAACCCAAAATTTTGGAAATCTGATCAATAGTGCCATGGATTTAGAGAAGAGAGATGAGGGCTAGGGGTGGAGAAGAGGAAATTTTCAATTTGGGATTGTGGGCCAAGCGGAATGCTTTGTTGATTTGAGAGATAGAGTATCCATTGGACATTAGTGATTTGGTTAGGTGGGCTTTTTCCTTCTCTAGGAATTGAGGGGCGGATAATTTATTAATTATCCTCATCGGATTCCTCCCTTCTCCTCAACAGTCATCTTCTAATATTCTCTTTAAATACTTCTCCTGAATGGTCAGCTCCCTGTAGAGGTTATACAAGTAGAATACAATTACATCATCAATAAGTTGAAAACCCATCAAAGGATGTAGGAAGCTAGTAACAAGAGGGTGGATGAAGATAAAAATGACAGATAAAAGATTTCAACATAGACGCTGGGTAATTAATCCAAGGTCTTCAAAATTAAAATAGCAGATGTCGCCCTGAAAGGTAGAGTACTGAGACTACAATATATCAATAACCAAATCTATCAAATGTGAAGGACAACCAGTATAAGAAAAAACATTGAAAAGGAAAAAAATTGAATCTTCTATGTTTATGTTTCATGCTTTTTTTGCATATATACAAAGGTCATTTCCTATCCGTATTATATCCAAACTTTTGAAAAACATTGTCGTATCCATATACAGATATGTCTCTGTATCTGATTCCATGCAACTTCTATTATTAGTTTAATTGTGACCCTTTAGGACCTACAACTTGTAATATTCTCCACCATATAATTTGATGTTTATACAAGTAATGTGATATGTGTGCATATATTTTGATGTAATGTTGTGTGAAGACTTAAAATGTAATTTACAATGGAAGTCCTACATGATCAACACTAAGACATAAATATATAAATTTTGGAAATCCAATAACAAGGGATTGGGTTACTTAATACTTTACCTCAGGGCCTTCCATTGAACCATTATATTTAGCCACAAGTTGAGAAGCTAGACCCTCTTCATCCTCTCGAAAAGTATCCCAAATATTTTTATATTGTTCCTTGACATCTGTTTTTACTTCAGAATTATTTCTCCTGTACCGTACAAGAAAAACTCTAGGCACATCCTCATCTTCTGCATACCTTCTTGGTCCACATGTCTCAAACACGTTCTCTGAATGCAAGTAGAAGAAACAATATTTCTGTTTTAAAGAACACAAGCGTATTAGAAAAAAAACAAAACAATACATTTGTGCAAAATGAAATAAATGAGATAGTTTATCAGCTTCAATAACATCTAAAAAATCTGACTATTGTTTAAAACCTTTTTTTAAACTAAACAAACAACTTATTTGAAGCAGATATAATTTTCTCTAACATGTCATACCACTCTTGCTTTGTTGTCGTTTTGCTTGTCAAAGATCAAAGAATAGTTTAAGAATATTATTTCAATGGACTTTGAATGGAAAAGAACTTAATAATATGTCAACTGAAGTTTCTATAAAATGTCAAATCGAAACCCCCATTTAAATTTGAATTTAGTAGATTTCTTATTATTTCAAAATAAATACCCCTTGGTTAAGTTCATTTCTATCATGAGGCAATCGCCTAAAAGTTGTCTATATGTTCAAACCAATAAGTAAGAGAATTCTACAATGAATATGAAATTGATATTTTTTGGTCCAATATATAAAATAGCAGAGAAATGTGACTTGTTGAATGTAAAAGCAATAGTTTCTTTTTCAAAATCAATTTATACATAAATCAAAACAAGTAGACACCAATTGTGGATGCAAAATTATTGATGGTAATAATGTTTTGCTGCTACCTATATTTAGAACCCTACTCATATAGAAGTTTCAGTTTTCCACCATCTAATTTGTGTTGGGTGTTAATGGTTCAACTTGAGAATTTATCATAACATTGAAATTTGATATACCTAGAAGGCATGCCTTTCATACATAGGTTTGATGACCATAAGTGCATGATTGTATACCAATAGTCATAAACCTACACAATGCATACATCAAAAACATATTTGATAATGTGAATGTGATGATATGAAAGGTGAAATGCATGTAATTCAGAATGATTTAAGGAAGCATGAAATGCATTCTTATTTGAAACCAGCCTAACACAATATAAACTCAAGAAATCTATGCTCCAACAAAAGATGACATCAAGAGAGGGTAAAAGCAAAGTGATAAGAAAATGAGACAAGATTAAATGACCTTAAGGACCAAGATTGAAAGGGATCTCTTTTGTAGAAAAAAGTTGAATTCATGAATGACTACTTGAAGAGTTTTAAAGAGTCATGGACCAAAATGGGATGTACGATCATGTCAATTAGATGGAGTGGTGGAAAGAATTGTACCATCATAAATTTCCTTGTCTCTTGTCCACAAGGAACCATGTTTCTAAGATCAACGGATGCATCTAATAGGGTGAAAGATGAAAACTTGTTATTTCATCTTTTGGATGATATTGTTGTGAAGGTGAAGACGGCCAATGTTGTTTAGATCATCACAGATAATGCCTCTAAGTATGTTCTTGTTGATAAGATGTTAAAGAATAAATACAAGACTATATTTTGGACCCCATGTGCCACACACTATATAGATCTCATACTTGACGATATACGCAAAGAGGAATGGATCAAAAACACTATAGATCATGCCAAGAGAATTACAAAATACATCTACAACCACACATAGGTATTGGAACTAATGAGGAAAAATATAGGTGGCATGGAGCTTGTAAGCCTCGACATCACCAGTTTTGCAATGAACTTCCTCATGTTGCAATCTCTCCTGCTATCCCCAATATCTAGGGATAACTAAGGAAATGATGTCTCGAGGCCCTCAAGTTGCAGACATGGAGTGTTGAGAGATAGATGACTGACAGCATCCACATGCATAGATAGAGACCCACTTCACCACCACGCATCCTCGGTTTGCCATGATGGCATTCACCACATCATCTTGCTTCCGAAAGACAATGGGTCTTGCTCCATGAGGTACAAGTCAGGTATTGTGGTAAGTGTCACTTTAATACTTGAGGCATTTGAGTATATTGGATTTAAAGTTGTTTTTTATTATAGAACGTATGCTTGGAAATTATGCTCTTTTCCCTGTTTCACCTTGGTGGTTGACATTGTGCCCTAGTAAGTGGTCACCCTTGGGGATGGGTTTGCTAATGGGAGGTCCCCTTGACGAGTCATCGTGCCATTCCCGATCATACTTATCAGTTTTCACACTTCATCCTTTTCACCTCCTTATCTTTTGGGATTTTTGGTTGTACTTACTGATTTTATGATTCTCAGATCTTGATAGTTATTGCCTTATGATTACAAACAAGAATTACTTTCATACCACAGTTATCATAGAATAACTATATACTGAAAATATCAACTATAGCAATGCAGCGGAAATAACAAGCTCTAGAAATATTAAACATGTATAGTAGACACAAGAACACAAGAGTTTATCCTGGGAAACCCAACCTTGGGAGAAAATCAAACAACCTTTCTTAGAGAAGAATTCAGTCCAAGATATTACCAGTACATCACCACATCAAAAATACCATACAAAGAAAGTCCTTCCCAAGCTTAGCACCTCCAAGAGCTAGTGTCTCAATAAGATAACCAAGAACCAATAATATCCTTCCCCCAAGCCTAGTGCCTCTCCAAAAGATAGTGCATAAGTAAAGAGACAAAGAACTGCAGCTGGCATGAGACAACTGGCACGAAGCAACTGCCTAGTGCGCATTAGATGAGGAGAGAACTGTGTCATAATGAAATGAAATGGCCTCTATTTATATTTGTCAAATCACCTATCTTTTCATGTGGGGCCAACTTCTCTTCTTGGATATTTAATTTTACTTTATTTATTTATGTCTTTTACTTGTGGAGGCCGACTTCTCTTCTATGGTCTTCAATTTCTTCCTGGGACTTATCTAATGGTGTAGATGGGTCTTCTTGAACTTTCTTGTGGAGAATGATTACCCGAAGTTGCAAACCTTCAACACTCCCTCTCAACGAAGGAGACATTCTCCATACTTGGATTTCTTCTATCATAGAAAGGTTGTCTTTGAGCCTGGTTGATGTAGTCTTCTCTGGCATGCACTTAGTTGATGTATACTTCTCCCACATATCACACAGTTGATGTATGCTCCCACATAGAACCTTGGGTCTCCAACGGTCCTTGTCAAGTCACATGATCAAGGATAGAGACCACAACACCCTGGGCCACTCTCCTTATCCAAGTCAGCATGGCCATCGAAGGAGAGTGCCCGATACTAATACATGGAGAACATCAATGCCTTGGACCATTCTCCTTATCCAAGTCAGCATGGCCATCAAAGGAGAATGGATGTCTGATGCATATGTACCTCGAGTCTTCATTGGTCCTTGATCAAGACACATGATCAAGGATAAAGACTACGCCTGGGCCATTCCTCTTAGCCAAGTCAACATGGCCATCGGAGAAGAATGTACCATTCTCCTTAGCCAAGTCAGCATGGCCATCGGAGGAGAATGTCTGCCATTTTCCTTGGCCAAGTCAGCATGGCCATCGGAGGAAAACGTCAGCTCGGTACTACCATTGGGAGAAGCATCAACACCTCGAATCTTTGTCGGTCCTTATCAAGTCATCGTGATCAAGGATAAAGACTACGCCTGGGTCATTCTCCTTAGCCAAGTCAGTGTGGCCATTGGAGGAGAATGTCTTCCCGGTGCTGCCCAAAACATCAACACCCCGTCTCAATGAGGAATTCCTTCTGCATCACGCCAAGCTCGTCTCTGGATACTAGAGCTTTACTGATCCCTTCTACATCATGTCTCAGATGAAGTCTTGCAAGAAGTTTCTAAAGCCACACTGCTTTGCTTCTTGCGATACTGGTTGTGATATACTCTGTCTTTGTTGTACTCGGTGCTACAAAAACCTGCTTTCCTAAAATAGTAATTGATCTAAAGCTGAAGCAACACCCCAAGGTGCTCAATCTATCTACTGCACTCCCTGCTCAATCAGAGTCTATATATCCCTGCAACCTTACTTCACTACCTGAGACATATCTGAAGCCATATCCAACTGTACCATGCAAGTACCTCAACACATGCTTTGTTGCAACCCAATGGTAGTGTCTCGGCTCTACCATGAACTGGCTCAAGGTGAAAAGCAAGTATCTAGCCCAGTGTTAACCAAGTACATCAAGGATCCAATCAACTTCTTGTACATCGTGGGATCCACCAAATCTGAATTTGAAGTAGAATCACTTAGCTTCTTTAGATTTGTCTCCATAGGTGTAGCCATGGACTTGGAGTCCATCACATCGAACCTCATCAGTATCCCTTGACTGAGGAAGTTCTCATATGATCTAACCTCTAATCCTAGGAAATAGTACATCCGACCAAGATCCTCCATCTCGAACTCTGAGGCCAACTCCCTCTGTCACTAAAGTAGGCTTTATTGTCCAGTCTGACTCACTCTAAGACTGAGACAAAATCCATATCCTAGTCCTCCTAACTAGCTACCTCCTCTGTCACTGTAGCAAGATATACTAAAACAAGTGTACCCTCCCCGGAGATCTCACATCTCCTAGAGGCCTACTCAACTCATGACACATGTCTGTCAGTCTTGGAAGATGTCTCTCTCCCCCATGAATCTGAGCGGGAACTCCCTCTGAATGATCGGTTCTTCTACTGAACCAATTGACTCTCTCTAAGATCATGCTCACTCTGAGTCTGCATGCTCCCTCTGGAACTTGACTCCCTCTGAGTCCGTACAATCTCTGGAGCCAGTTGCTCTCTCCTGCACCTGCTGACTTCCTCTGAAGTTTGATCTCTAATGATTTGTATTGGGAGGTTTCTCCTCCTTACTAGATCCTGAGAGTTGACTCCCTCTGAACTTTGGCTCCCTCTGAGCTGGTACTTGGTGGGGCCATCTGCCTCACCACTAGTGGAGCCACCTACTCCTCATAACCGTGACTCTATGTAACTTGAGAAACTCTGAGTATCACGAAGAACTGCATGTCTCACTGCATCCTGCAAAGTATCACGAAACCATGTTGGCCTCTAGCTGGTCACTGCGACGTCTCTGAGTAGAACCACTAGCCCTTTTAGCTCTACTGACTCTTCCTGATGATCTGAAGAGTGAACAACTGAACTATATGGTCATCCTACGAAGCCTTGTACTCCTCACTATCAATCTTTGTGTGGAACACTTTGTATCCCACAAAAAATATCCTTCTTGCCAAAAGGTTCTTACTTCCTCCTTTTAGCGTTTGGTATATGGATGTATACTGTCATGTATAGAACTCCATGTCTGGACAGGCATTTTCCAGTTCAGAAAATGGTCCAGATCGGACAGTCATTTTCGTAATGAAAATGGCCTGATAGATTGTTGATGTACCATAGACAACAATTCCCCTTGTGGCCAGTGTAGGGGAATGGTCTAGGACAGTCATTCTTCTTGGCAGTCACTCTGAGTAGTGGTCAAGCAAAATGGTCCGCCTCTCCGGGCAATCATTCTTTCAAAATTCACAGTTGTGAACAGTTTCAAAGAATGGTCTGTTATAGGAGGTTCGTGCAGGACAATCATGTTAATATTATGGTAGCTGCGGGAGGTATTTACCTCCACGTGTGAACCTGAAAAGAATAGGAGACTCCGGAAAGCAAGAGAAAACCCTAATGAGTTGGCTAATAACCCTAGAAGTCTTGTCGGCTCAAGAAGATAATTTATATTAGGTTATTAGCCTCCAAGAGAAGAAGTCGGCCAAAAATAATAAATATATACTGAATAGACACATATCCAGAAGGAGAAGTCGCCCCCAGCAAATCTAGCAGAACCAGTATAAATACAGGGCACCAGTTCTCATTTGACAGCATCTCAAAATTGCAGTTCCCAGTTGGTGCGCACTACAGTTCCCAGTTTGGTGCGCACATGTGGAGGAGGGTTGCAGGTGCAGCTGCA
>ML792984.1:433870-445848 GCA_009831015.1 Picea engelmannii | reverse complement strand
TTGGAGAATGCTCTTTTTGATGATGATGATCATGCTGAGATGCCACCCCCAGCTACTACCCAGTCCTTGGTCCCCCTGTTCAGGACTCCAGCAGCAAGGGCTTCATCTTCATCTATACATTCTGCACAGTTTCGTCCTTCTCAGGCTCCTCCACTACCACCACGTGGAGGCACACGTGGCAATTGTGTTGGTGGAAGGAGGATGGGACAGTTGTGTGATGTTTCTCCTTATTCATTACTTTACATGTCAGTCTATAGATGATAGATTCATAGCATTTAGCAACTAGACTCTAGAATCTAGCACACTTTAAACTTTATTGTTTTGGACCTTTCGATCTTCATAATTCAGTGCAGATGGCCTATTTTGTAATCATAACTATTTGGTCATGACTAATGTTATTGTTGACAATTGCTAGATGACTGATTTCATTCTATAACTTAATGGTCTACTTTCTATTATATGGCTTAAAAATTTGTATGTTGGTTTGTAAGTTTGTAATTGCTAGATTCTAGATGGTTGATTTTCGAATGATTAATCATTGATGTACTACTACTTACTACTATGGATGCCATTTTAATGCTACAATGTACAAATATGCATGTTTTCATACATTCTGTAGCTAATTTGTCTTTCTGCATGTTTTTTTAATATAAACGCAATATATATAAAAATGTATATGTATATAATAGATGCTTCCGGGACGCTTCGCTCCCGAGGATTTTTTGAAAATGACACTCCCGACACTCTGCTTCCTAAAAACGCTCCCACTTCGCTCTGCGCTCTAGCAACATTGGTTGGGCGCACTTACTTAAGCAAGGGGCACATTCTAGGAGGAAGGGTGTACTTGGTTCAGGTGAAAGCATGGCTTGTTGGACACCATTGTGTGAAGCAAAGGGCGCATTGCTAGATGAAGGGAGCACAAACTAGTGAGGGGCGCACTCTTGTGTAGAGGGGGCACTCTAGTTTGTGAGCACGCACATTTTGATGTAGAAAGCAAGCCAAGGAGATAGTTGTGAGTTGCAAGCGGCGCACCATAGCATTGGGTGCATTCTCCAAGGCAAGGGTTCAAGTCTACATCACTAGCAGGCAAGCAAAGGACATAGCAAGAGAAGGGGGCACACCAAGGAAAAGGGCGCCTTTGTTCTAAGGCTAGCAAGCACAAGTTTGAGGAACTCCATTACAAGCTTAAAGATAAGCTTGGATTGTATCAGGTTCCTTGTGTATTTACTTGTTGTAGCATTTGCTTTGATATCTCCAATATATATCTATCTCTCTTACTGGTTTTCCCGATGGGGGTTTTTCCAGGGTAATGTTGACCAAAAACACTTGTGTACATTTGTCATGGTTTGCTTAGTACTTTCAGCTGTAGGAGTTGTTAAGATCCTAAGAGGGTATTTGATGTTTTGAGCTATATACATGTGCTAACTTTTATGGCAGTCTAAACCATTATTTTAACCCATGCAAAGAGAGCCTCAAAAGGGCATCAAATCACAAGACTAAAGGCAGATTTTCTGGGCAGAATTATCAGACTTAGTGACTGTCCCAAAACAGTGAGAAAACAGTTTGGTAACCTTGATTTTAGTGTCCAATAGCAGGTCAAAGGACAGACCTGTGTTGGCAGCCTTTGGTACCTCAAATTTCTTCAAAGCACCTCATGATGAAGCCCCTGATGATGAGAGATGTGTTGATGAATCTCTTGAGGATTATGTACTCTCTCTTGCTCCAAAAGAAGCATCCTGAGATGTTGATGCACACTCTCATGAGGGCATTCCAGTAGCCACCATAATTTTCAATGATAAAAAGCATTTGATGACTCATGATGATATTCCTTTTCAAATCTCTGAATATGACAATGACTCTCTTGATGTTTTAGAGAGGAGGAATCTTGCTACAAAACTCTTGGCTGATGAAGAAATTCTAGATGCTTTTGCTGCCTCATATAATGAAGAATATGGCAGCAAGGATCATGATAGTATAGATACACTTTGATTGGTCAGAGAGCGTAAATGAGATGTTGATTGCTATTTATTTTATGGAGATCCCATTTATGACACCAATAGTGAGAGCTCGATGGCTGAAGACACAAATTTCCACCTTTCTTTTTAATCATCTTTAGGCGCAGATTTGTGATCCATGAAGGGATCAGTGTGGACTTCAATTTCCTTGATTTTGTGAAGCAGGAGACAAAAGGTAATGAGGTACCTTTTGTATCTTCTGATTTCATTGATCCTCATCACTATGATTTCAGCATGGGAACACACAGTTTGTATTATGAAAATCAGCATGGAGAGTCAAGATGTTGTCATGAGTTTATGGCATGTGAGAAAGGATTTGGTGAAAGGAAAGAACGGCAAGACATACACAATCGGCCATTAATAATTTCAGATGGCATTCTTATCAATGATCATGCAATTGGAACATACAAAATAAGTAAAACTGTACATCTAGTGTAATGTCCCCCACCTCTTGATAAGAGGGCTAGAGAGACTTAGTAGTCTAGATGTCTCCACTAGACTATATTCTCATGAGAAAATGGGGCCTAAGAGGCTCCAAGGTATTCACTTAAAGAATAATGTTATAATTTTAAAGTGACTTTGAGAAAAAGGGAGAATTAAATGACAAAGCCAAATGAAGAAAAGAAAAGAAAAGAACTTTAGAAGGTGGTCAATTAACTTTAGTGGAAATTAGATCAGGGGTATAAAAGAAAAGGGAGGGCACCTCACTCCTCATTCTAGTGATTTTCACTTTTGCATCTTGAGCTCTTGAGCTAAGACGTTTTGAGGGTTTTGGGAGAACAAATCCTAGAGATCAACAAGGGAGTGAAAGATTTGCCCGTTCTTGATCCAAGCTTGGCCAAGAAGGTGGAAGATCCCGCCCTCACCATTCTACATCAGCTACAGATTGTCCATTCAGTGGAGAAGAAGAGTAATGCGCAGTTTTTGAGTTTTTCCAGCAGGAGGGCGCACTACTTGAGGATTTGAAGTTCGATTTGAAGAGGAAGAAGGAGATTTGTGGGAGATCTTCATTGGGTGTGCTTGGTAGGGGCCCTAGCGCCTTTTCTAACTCATCATTGGAGGGATTTATCTGTTCATTGATTTATTGTGAGTGTGGAACAAATTCTACTGAAGGAAGGCGCACTATCTAGAGTGGATCTAGACTATTGAAGGGTTTAAACCCTCTCCACATCCAAAGAAGTTCATCAAGGGTCTTAGCCATCTCCAGATCTATTATTCCCTTGCATTTTGGTGTGATTTAGGACCTTGGATGAGGGAGGCCAATATATTGAGAAGCTACAGCCAGGGAAGTGCGCAACTCAGCCATACTGGGGAGATCCAGCCTTAGAAGGGAAAGAAATTAATCGTGTCCCTTTCCACTTGCAATTGTGGGGTCTTTGGAGGCCTTCCTCTTCAGTTCTAGAGCATATTGGAGCTACTTTCATTCCAGCCTTGGATATTCTATCTCTGGCATTCCAGATCTGCAAATCTATTGTATGAAGATCATTTATTATCTAAATAAAGGTCAGATCTGAAGTTATTGATTTCTTGTCTGGTGTTCTATCTCTGTATATCGCTATTTCTTTGTGTTATTGTGCTATGTCCATTGTTTTTATGTTGTAAACCTCACGAAAAATCCACTAGCGCAATCTATATGAGAAACCCTGCAAAAACACAGACAAACACTTATACAAAAAGACAAAAATAAACCCTTGTTCCTGGAAAATCCACTTGGGAACATTACAGTGGTATCAAAGCGTTAAATCCTCCCAACTTGTGGGGATTAGCGCATGCAGAAGTTCGGAGGAATATATATGGGAAGGCGCAGAAGACAAACTGAGGAACCAGAGGCAGAAATGGGTGAATCAGGTGATGACAGTGAAACACATGATCTAGCAGGTATAGCAAAAGATTTGAAGACCTCAATAGACAACACTCAGTTTACCCTTCAACACCATTTACAGGAGACTCAGGAGACTATGCGCAGGGAGCAGATTGAGATGAGAGAGACCATGGAAAGATTGACAGTTAGCCAGGAGAAGATTGCACTTCTCCTTATGTAGATGACTCATGGTAAGGATGGCCCAAATAATAATGGGAACATGGAGGCTAGTGGTTCTCAAGGGGGAACTAGACATCACAATGAGACTGATCATCAGTTACACATAGAGGGACAAAGCTTATTTGGAGGGATTTTTAGAACCTTGACATGGTTGGGTTAAGGCTTTTACGCCTCACAACTTACAAGAAGCCATATGGAGGAAAATAGATCTGATGGGATCAGCAGCTAAAACCAAATTCACTCCAAGACCGCCAGCAAACCAAGGGGCAAAGGATCAAAGGGGAGTGGATAAAGGCAAAGGAAGGATGGATGAGGCTACTAGGAGAGAGTTGAGGAGGAACCAAATATGCTTCACATGTAAGGAACCGTGGGAACCAGGACATAAATGCATGGGAAAAGGTAAAGTTCACTACATTCAGGTGATCTCTGATGATGAGGAGGAAGAAGAGATGGGCCACATTCAGAATATTGAGGCAAATCAGCCTAGGATAGACAATGCGCAAGGTGAAGGGGGAGAGGAAGCAGATTTCGGCCCAGCAGGAGAAAAGAAGATCACCATTGCATCCATCAATGGAGTCCCTAAATACAATACCCTCAGGATGAGAGGAGTGCTTCAAGGACAGAGGGCTTTTGTGCTTATAGATAGGGGATCCTCACATAACTTCTTTGATTCAGCCTTGGTGAAAAGAAGGAACATACCTATAGTTGAGTTTGAGGGGTTTTGTGTGGAGGTAGCAGGAGGCAACACTATGCCTCGTGACAGATACATTCCAGGATTAAGCCTCACCTTCGGTAGGCATGACTTAGCACAAGACTTTTATGTGATGGAGCTACCTGACACCAATGTTATATTGGGAGTCCAGTGGCTTAGTACATTGGGACATGTTATCGCGCAATTTGTACTTTGATGGAAGGGAAAAGGCAAATCAAGACAAAAAGGCATAACAGGAAACTATCCTATCACTGTCACCTCAAGTGGATGTCTCTTTCTATTTAGGGTGGTAGGCCCAAGGGAGACGTCCCCGGTGACCTGGGGTTTTGAGAAGGCTAAGTAAAAGTTCTCTCTCACAAGTCACCACCGATCAAAAAGTCCGGCTAAACAGCCAATAAAGATAATAAGAACCAGAAATGTACCTGCCCGAAACAAAGCAACATGAAACTATATTCGCAAGGTCACTTCCTGGTTAGTACTTCATATGATCAGAGACTTTCTCAAATAAAGCAATTGACTAATATATTGATGAAGCAATCAAAGATGTATAGTAGCAATAGTCACAATACGTTACTTCACAATAAATGCTTTAAAGAAGCTTCAAAAAGAACAAGAATGATTTATCATCGGTGTCACAATACCAACATTCATTAGAAGCAAAGACTACTATGCATTAGCCAATCTTTCAATTGCTTAAAGAAGCCTTAATCGTTGAAAAGTATGACTATAACTCAAATGGATGATAGCAGCAATAGGGTTAACAAGTCAATCTAAGCTAGGGTTAGAAGGTATTAGTAGTTGTTCAAAGATTTTGAAGGTTGTGATCAAAGCACTCAAGCAAAAAGTCTAAGACTAGTGCATTCATAGGGCAAATGGAGTCAAAAGTAGCGGCAAGAATTGAAGGAACAAAACGATAGTAGGGCCAAAGACAAGAGGAGTTTGATGGATGAAATGTTGGTAGGCCAAGTCTTCAACCATCAAACCCTAGGGGAAAACGGTTTACTAAGGTGTAGGTAACCCTAGGCCTTAGCGCATTTTCCTCCTTTAGCTCAATGACAAAGTAAAAGCGGCTAGGATGAAGAACAAATGGTAGGGTGTTGCAATGGCAAGGCCCTAGCAATGTCTTCAACAAATAAAACGGCTCCTTGGCATAATCTAGTAGGTAGATAGCAATTAAAACAAGGACACCAACATGTGCTTATTTCCTAGGGTTTATTCCAGCAATTTCATTAACAAAATGCAAGCAAAACACTATAACCATTCAAGTAAGGGAAGGATTGCAGAAATTCACTTACATTCACCAAGTATTTATCAAGCTAAACCCTAGTTGTAAACCATCCACCAAGAAAAATGCCAAAGATCACCAAAAAGAAGCCTCCTTCAACAAGTGCACCACAATTTTAGCCAAAACCCTAACGAGGGCCACAAATTTCAGACCTCACCAAGTGGTGAGTGAAATATGATGAGAAAAAGAGAGTTTTAGCTCTCTACTTATACAATAGCAATGACCTTACTTTAATTTTAGGTCACAAAAGGCCGACAAGGCCAAATTTACATCAAAATATTGTTTTACATTAAATGTCATAATTAAAACCCTAATCAAGCATAAAAGGTGATGTCATGCCCTTTTAGGGTGACATTAGGCCCCTTTAGGGCAATGTTGGCCTCCTGAAGCAAAACGTTAGGCCTCCTTGGGCATCCGGAAACTACCACACGTGCCACTTGGCACATAACTGCCTCCCAAAACCTCCATAGCGCTGGATAACGTCATAAAGTGTCCTAGGTGATGTCATGGGCCTTCCAAGGCCAACGTCCTGGTGGAAAGGGTACAACCCCTCTGAGTACAGGTCTGCTAAGCTACCTCTAGTGGAACGTCCTCCCCTTCTTCGGTGCAAACCCTTTGATCTGTCTCTCCCCCCTGCTAGGGTCTCAGCATCCATCTGATGGGCTTTCAGCCACATGGAGGTCCGAACTAATCATCTCCCCATGTGTACCTATCCATAAGGGTACCTGTCCATCGAGTATGGCCCTGCACATCAACAGATACGCCCTCCATGGGCTCATAAGTCACAGGGATCATAGCAATGTCAATCATATCTAATCATCAATTTTATTAAACATGTGCATAAAACCCATCTTACCTTGACAAGTGCTCAAAGACATTATACTAATCTACAAGCTAAGTTTGGAGTAAACGCTAGGGTGTCCTACTGGGCTAATGCTCACTGGATGTGGGGTGTTTTCGGGAGATATCAAATCCAAGCCATGTGAGTAGATGGAGTGGAAAAGGGACATCTGGGCAAGCGGTGCAGTGATAGCAGGGAAATGTATGGCTTACCTATGGGTGCCTCTGTAGAAGGTGAGTTGCACCTGTCATGGATGCAAATGTTTCCAAGCCCATTCATGCCTTTATCTTTATTTTTATTGTTTTTTCTTCAAGAAGCTAATTAAGGGACACTGCCTTGGCCTGGTGACTAGTGGTGGCAATGTTACCCACAAGCATTTCACGGAAATGAGAAGGTTGGCTCGTGATGAGACCCCCTTTCTCTTAGCTATGCCACCAAGAGCCACTACCCTGGCGTGGTGACCAGTTGTTGGTAGTGTCATACCGCTACATGCCCATGGACCTAATAGGTTGGCTCGTGATGAGACCCCTTATCCTCTAACTAGGTCTTGTTTTATCATTTTTCTATGGGTCCCTTTGTTTTTTGATGAGAAGCTTTTTACTGTTTTCTCGGGGATCCTTGGGCGAAGCATCTCAAGGTTTCATTTTTGGCTTCTATCTTTTGCCAGCTACTTTTACCCTCTGGGCCTTTAGCCCCTTCTTCCCACAAGGTAAGGTACAACCCTTAAATATTTGGCCAACCCAAGGGCCTATGCCCGAACCAGTGTAATGGGATGGATGAGCGGGAGAAAGATGTAAAGTGGTAAGTATGGTGGGAGCAGACGATGGCTTCTCATGAATCCCCCCAGTGGAAACTCAAAACCTATGGGTACAAGCTTACTAGGGCATCCTATCATTCCCCTTAGATATGGTCAAGTGGATAGGCATAAGCTCCAAGCACCCGTTAGAAACAAAAAGAATCGAATGCACATATTCCAAAGTTTTGAGAATCAAAGTGACAAATACCATGATACCCGGACTCATTACCTCATGGAGCAAGATCCACTTCTGCTACAGGACCAGGCCGAGGTGATGGATGTTGTTGCTACTGACAAAGTGGAGGCACTAAAGAAAGAAAAAGATGGGCCCTCCAGGGACATGCTCAAGTCGATCTGGCTCTCGGTACTCCATGTCTAGGACCTGTGGGCCTCGAGACATAATCTCCTTAGTTATCCCTAAACTGGGGATAACAGGACCTATCACTACAAATTACAAGACCATGGAAATGTCATTCAATGGGGAGAATGGAAAAAGGGTGACCTTGAAGGGAATGTCAAGAAATGCACCTAGAGTGGTTACAACAAAGCGGATGGAGGCCATTTTCAGGAGGAAAGACGTTGTCTATGCAGCATAATGTCTAATATCAGTTCAATTGGACAATGAGGGGCATCCTCAATACTCCCATGACATACAGAAAATCATTGATAATCACAGTAAGGTCTTTGAGCCTATTCCACCAGGGAAACCACCGGATAGAGAATTTGAGCATATCATAGAGTTGGAGGAGGGAGCAAAACCTGTCATCACTACTCCCTATAGACATCCAAAAAAATAAAAAAATGAAATTGAAAAGTCTATTAAAGAACTATTGGACATGGGCCATATTAGGCCAAGTTTTAGCCTCTTTGCATCTTCGGTGGTATTAGTGAAAAAGAAAGATGGAACTATGTGCATGTGCATTGATTACAGGGCCTTGAACAAGAAGACCATAAAGAACAGGTACCCTATCCCTCGGATAGATGAGCTACATGGTGCCATTTACTTCACCAAGATCGATGTGTGCTCTGGTTATCATCAAATCAAAATGACGGAACAAGATGTGCCAAAGACAGCCTTCAAATGCCACTATGGTCACTATGAATTTCTTGTTATGCCCTTTGAACTAACTAATACGCAAGCCACTTTCCAGTCATGCATGAATCATGTCTTTAACAAGCAGTTGAGGAAGTTTCTTCTAGTCTTCTTTGATGACTTGCTAATATATAGAAAAACTTGGGAGAATCATCTCAAACATGTAGACCAGATCTTGAGCATGATGGAGGAACAATCTTTGTACGCTAAGGAATCAAAGTGTGAATTTGGGATGACTGAAGTCCTTTACTTGGGACACATTATTGGAGAAAAGGGGGTACATGTGCACCAGGAAAAAATACAAGCCATACTTGACTAGCCAACACCCAAAACTCTTACTGAACTGAAGGGATTCCTTGGCATTTGCAGTTACTACAGGAGGTTTGTCAAAGGATTCTCTCAACTTTGCGCACCCCTAACAGATTTGACCACAAAAGGCACATTTAGGTGGAGCCAAGAGGCACATGTGACATTTGATAAGATGAAGAAGGTAATGAGCACTTGTCCGGTTCTCTCTTTACCAGATTTTTCTTAGCCCTTCATATTGGAGTGTGATGCATCAAGTGAGGGCATTGGAGCAGTTCTTATGCAAAATAGGCACCCCATTACCTATGAGAGCCGAAAACTGAGGGGGCCTGAGCTCTTATTCACTATTTATGACAAAGAAATGTTGGCAATAATGCATGCTTTAGCGAAGTTCAGACAATATTTGGTTGGGGCAAAATTTGTTGTCAGGACTGATAATAATAGCCTCAAATACTTCTTAGACCAAAAATATCTCAATGAGAGGCAACAAAAATGGGTTAGCAAGATCCAAGCTTATGATTTTGACATTGAATTTGTCAAAGGGAAGAACAATGTGGTTGTTTATGCTTTATCCAGAAGACCTTCAATATATGCCATGAGAGATATTTCAGTTGATTGGAAGGCGCATCTTTTGGTAGAATATTCCAAAAACATGTTTGCATGCAAGTTGATGGATGGACAGGTGCAGAATGACAACGTCAGAATCATAGATGACACAATATACTACAAGGGCCAAATTTTTTTGGTTCCTATGTCAGAGTTCAAAAGGAAAGTGTTACAAGCATGTCATGACTCACGTTTGGCGGGGCATCAAAGATTCATCAAGACATATAGACAGGTAAGGGAAAGATTTGCATGGAGGGGCATGAAGGAGGTTGCCATGCACTACATCAGGTAATGCTCCATGTGTCAAGAGAATAAGGATGAGCACACGCATCTAGCAGGCTTATTGCAACCTCTTCCTATTCTAGAGCACAAATGGGAGAGCATCGCCATGGATTTCATCACAGGTTTTCCCAAAGTTCAGGGCAAGGATTGCATCTTTGTGGTAGTGGATAGATTAACTAAGTGTGCCCATTTTTTTTCCATTTCCACAGATTACAGTGCATCATAGGTGGTCGATCTGTTCTTTAGAGAGTTATTCAGGTTGCATGGGTTAGCCAAAACCATTGTGAGTGACAAGGACAGCAGGTTTATGAGTACCTTTTGGCATGAACTATTCAGATTGGTAGGTATGGCCTTGACTCCTAGCACTAGCTATCACCCCCAAACTGATGGCCAAACAGAAATAATCAACAAAGAGGTGGAAGGATATCTCAGGAATTATGTATCAAGGCAACAAAAGGCATGGGTTAAGTGGTTGCACTTGGGTGAGTATTGCTACAACACCACCTACCACATGTCTATTGGTATGTCTCATTTTCGAGCTTTGTACAGTTATGACCCTCTCACTTTGTGGAGATTGTATTCAGGAACAGTAGAGCACCCATGGTACAGGATTGGATTCAAAGGAGCCAAGATATACTCAAAGAGCACAAAGATCACTTGCACAGGGCACAAAATCAGCAGAAAGTACAAGCAGATAAGCACAGGGTGGAGCACACTTTTGAGGTTGGTGACCTTGAATATTTGAGACTCCAACCTTATAGGAAAGCATCCATAAAGAAGAATGGCTCGAAAAATCTCAAACCTCGTTTCTTTGGGCCGTACAGGGTAAGAAGGAAGGTAAGGGTCGTGGCATATGAGCATGAACTACCCCCAGGCAGCAAGATTCACAATGTTTTTCATGTGTCATGTTTGAAAAGGGCCATAGGACAACACATCACTCCTAATGAGGGACTATCTCCAATGGATGAGGAAGGACAATTGATATTGATATCTGAGGAAGTGTTGAAGGTGAGAGAGAAGAGACTAAGCAAGAGGAACATCAATGAGTACTTAATCAAATGGAAGCATTTTCCTATAGAGGATGCTACTTGGGAGAATGAACAGGGTCTACAAAAAGCAAGGTCAGAATTGCTTGTGGGCAAGCAATTCCCAGTAGGGGAGAGTCAAGACTGTAATGTCCCCCACCTCTTGATAAGAGGGATAGAGAGACTTAGTAGTCTAGATGTCCCCGCTAGACTATAGTCTCATGAGAAAATGGGGACTAAGAGGCTCCAAAGTATTCACATAAGGAATAATGTTATAATTTTAAAGTGACTTTGGGAAAAAGGGAGAATTAAGTGAAAAAGCCAAATGAAGAAAAGAAAGGAAAAGAACTTTAGAAGGTGGTCAATTAACTTAAGTGGAAATTAGATCAGGGGTATAAAAGAAAAAGGAGGGCGAAGGCGCCTCACTCCTCATTCTAGTCATTTTCACTTTTGCATCTTGAGCTCTTGAGCTAAGACGTTTTGAGAGTTTTGGGAGAACAAATCCTAGAGATCAACAAGGGAGTGAAAGATTCTCTCGTTCTTAATCCAAGCTTGGACAAGGAGGTGGAAGATCCCTCCCTCGCCATTCTACATCAGCTACAGGTTGTTCATTCAGTGGAGAAGAAGAGTAATGCGCAGTTTCTGGGTTTTTCCAGCAGGAGGGCGCACTACTTGAGGATTTGAAGTTCGATTTGAAGAGGAAGAAGTAGATTTGTGGGAGATCTTCATTGGGTGTGCTTGGTAGGGGCCCTAGCTGTTAATGTTTATGCCATTATTATAGTTCTTTGCATTTCAATAGATAAGAGCATCATAAGAACAAGATCACTGAGAAATACACATTCACAAGAAACACAGCATTTATCCTGGGAAACCCTCAAGGGGAAGAAAACCCAGCAAAAACTTCCTTATCATAAATAGCTTATACAATGTTCAAGATATAACTCAAACCAATACAGATAGTCCTCCCCAAGAGATG
>ML792984.1:387488-420044 GCA_009831015.1 Picea engelmannii | reverse complement strand
TAAACCCTAATCACATAAATAAAATCCCCATCACATAAAACAAGAGTGAAGGCAAACAACAAAGGGTCACCTTTTAAGACAAAGTCAAGGGGAGTTACATAATGGCAAAACATGTCCACATGAGTCTCATAGTGACCTATAAAATTTATCATCACTGCATAAGGGGATACATCAACAATGTGATCAGGTCCATCTTCATAGACACTCCTAGATACATCCCAGGAGAGAGGAAGAGGATCACACATCAACACATCTTGGTATTACACCAAGATCTACCTGGTCAAGAACCAGGTTGCCCCAGAACACATCTGGGGGCCCTAGAACACATCTAGGGTCTTATCCACCAAGGTACAAGACCAAGGATCAACCCATGCATTAAGTAAGGGTTCCTTGGAACACATTCAGGGGCCCTAGACACATCTAGGGACTTACTGCTTGGTCCAAGACCAAGAACCCCAGTCATCTTCTGGGGGCCCTCACAAGGGTCTTTCTGCTTGGTTCTAGACCAAGAACCCCAGTCATCTACTGGGGGCCCTCACAAGGGTCTTTCTGCTTGGTTCTAGACCAAGAACTCAAGTCATCTACTGGGGGCCCTCACAAGGGTCTTTTGCCATGGCTCTCACTGCTTGGTCTCATACCAAGAAACCCCAGGAGTGTGTTGGGGGCCCTAGTCTACAACTAGGGTCTTTTCCATCCTCCACAGAATGGCTCTTGCAGCTGCATTAATTTCAATAGATGGATTATTGTTCGATCAGATATCGAAACAAATCCCGGGAGGCACAAAGAGGCAACAGGCAAAATCACAACATGGATTTCATCAAGAAAGTGGGAAAGCTGAACATTCCTACTTTCGACGGATCGTCACATTGCTCAGCTCAGGCATGGGTTCAGAAGCTTGACACATGCTTCAATCTTAACCCGATGACAGAGTCGGAAGCTATTAGCTTTGCCACATTGCACTTGGAGGGGGAGGCCCACGAGTGGTGGTACCATGGACTGGTGACGTTGGGTCATAGCCACATTACTTCATATTTGGAGTTCACTGAGAGGTTGATGGAGAGATTTGATAGAAGACATCCAGAGCTCCACTTCAGGGACCTTACACAGTTGAGGCAGACCGGATCAGTTGAGGCCTTCATCTCAGAGTTCCAGTGGAAGGCAGTGGCCGTATCCGATATATCATAGCACAGATTGGTGATGGTGTTCACCGAGGCTTTGACAGAGCCATTGAGGGGTTGGGTTAAGGCTTTCAAGCCTCACACCTTACAGGAGGCCATTGTGCACACGAGAGACATGGAGGAGTCAATGATGAAACCCAAAAACTTTACCAAACCCTTTGTACCACAGAGAGACAAGGATCAGAAGAATCCTCAAAGGGTATGGAAGGGTAAACCCAAGCTGGATGATGACACGAGATGGGAGTTGATGAGGAAGAAGCTTTGCTTCTCTTGCAGAGACCCTTGGGTCCTAGGGCATAGATGCATGGGAAAGGGACAGATCCACTACATTGAAGTAGAATCAGGCAGTGAGGAGGAGGACAAGGATATTAGGGCACGGGAAAACTGTGATTCAGAGGATGAGACCTCACATGAGCCAGAGCAGCAGTCGAAGAAACCTCAGAGACTGGCAAGGGCACAGCCCAAGGAGGAGACAAAACCTCGTAGAGGGGTGAAAGGGGGAACCATAGCCACCCTTTCAGGAGTACCCAGGTACAACACTCTCAGGCTCAAGGGCCTTGTATAGGGGCAGCGCATGACTGCTTTAGTTGATGGTGGGGCCACCCACAATTTCATAGATGCGTCCTTAGTAGCCAGGAGGGGGTTACGCACTGAGGAGTTTGAGGGATTCCAAGTAGCAGTGGCATATGGATACACGATGACATATTCGAACATGATCCCAGACCTAGAGGTCAAACTAGGCAACTACACCATGACAGACACTTTCTATGTAGTTGACCTGTCAAATACAAATGCAGTATTGGGGGTACAGTGGTTATATTCATTAGGGGAGATTGGGTTCAACTATCAGACGTTGACGATGAGCTTCAGAGACGCCAGTGGATCGAGAGTGGTACTGAGAGGCATGTCTACAAGAGCACCACGAGCAGTATCGGCAAAACGGATGGAGAGGATTTTCCGTCACGGTGATGTGGCCTATGCAGCAGAGTGTTTGATCACCACACGGAAGGATTCAGAGGGCAGAGAGCAGTACCATCCACAGATCGGAGAGCTTATGAGCCAGTATGAGCCTGTGTTTGGGCCGATACCACCAGGGAGACCATCGGATAGAGGATTTGAGCACACGATCGAGTTGGAGGCAAGGGCTACACCAGTGGTCACTGCGCCCTATAGACATCCCAAGAGGTTCAAGGACGAGATTGAGAAAGCAATCAAAGAATTGCTTGCGATGGGGCTCATTAGGCCCAGCACGAATCCTTTTGCCTCTTCAGTTGTTCTGGTACTAAAGAAGGATGGCACATTGCGGATGTGCATTCATTATAGAGCTCTCAACAAGAAAACGATCAAGAATAGGTACCCCATTCCGCGCATAGATGAGTTGATGGACAAGTTGCATGGGGCAGTTTTCTTCACCAAGATCGATCTGTGATCCGAGTATCATCAGATCAGCATTAGGGAGCAGGATATAGAGAAGACCGCATCCAGATGCCACTTCGGACATTTTGAGTTCTTGGTCATGCCGTTTGGGTTGACCAATGCACCAGCCACTTTCCAGTCTTGCATGAACCACATCTTCAGAGGGCAGTTGAGGAAATACCTTTTGGTGTTCTTCAATGATATATTGATATACAGCAGGACGTGGGATGAGCATTTGGCACATTTGGAGGAGGTCTTGAGCATTATGCAGGCACAATCATTATATGCCAAGGAATCCAAATGTGAGTTTGGCATGAGAGAACTATTGTACTTGGGGCATATCATCAGTGAGCAGGGAGTACAGGTCCATCAGAAGAAGAACAGGGCCATTCTAGACTGGCCAACACCCAAGAACCTCACAGAGTTGAAGGGATTCTTTGGGTTATGCAGTTACTACAGGCGGTTCGTCAAGGGTTTTTCACAGTTGGCAACACCACTCACAGACTTGACCAAGAAGGGTGCTTTTCATTGGACAGAGGAGTCACAGCACACATTTGATAAAATGAAGGAGGTTATGAGCACATGCCCTGTTCTAGCCCTTCCAGACTTCTCGCAGCCATTTGTCTTAGAGTGCGACACATCAGGGGTGGGGATTAGAGCAGTTTTGAATCTTGATGCAGGGGGGTCATCCCATTGTGTTCGAGAGCACGAAGCCCAATGAGTCGGAACGACTCTACTATATTTACGACAAGGAAATGCTAGCAATCATGCATGCCTTAACCAAATTCAGGCAGTATCTGGTGGATAGCAGATTTGTAGTGAAGACTGATCACAACAATCCCAAGTATTTCCTGGATCAGAAAGACCTCAGCGAGAGATAGCAGAAATGGGTCTCGAAGATCCAAGCCTTTGACTTTGACATTGAGTATGTCAAGGGGAAGAGGAAAGTCGTAGCAAATGCCTTGTCCAGGAGGCCACCAGGGTGTTCGATGATGGACATTTGCACAGATTGGAAAGCACATTTGTTGGTGGAATACTCCAAAAACAAATTTGCTTGTGAGGTGATGGATGGACAGGTGGTGGATGATAGGTACCGGGTTCTAAATGACGTCATTTTCTACAAGGACCGGATCTATTTGGTTCTAGAATCTACCCTGAAAGGGAAAATTCTGAAGATGTCATGATTCGCCTACAGCAGGACATCATGGGTACTTCAAAACGTATAGGCAAATCAGAGAGAGATTCTCATGGAAGGGTCTCAAGGATGATGTATTGAAACACATATGGGAGTGCACGACTTGTCAGCAGAACAAGTCCGAGCAGACACACCCCGCGGGGTTGCTTCAGCCTCTACCCATTCCAGAGCAGAAATGGGAGAGCATTTCTATGGACTTCATCACAAGCCTTCCTCGAGTGTAGGGCAGGGACTGTATATTTGTGGTGGTCGACAGGTTGACCAAATTTGCACATTTTTTCGCCATACCCACGGACTACAAAGCCATATAGGTAGCAGAGTTGTTTTTCAGAGAGGTATTATGGTTGCATTTTTTACCTAGGCAGATAGTCAGTGATAGAGATGGGCGCTTCATCAGCGCGTTTTGGCAAGAGATTTTTCGGTCGACAGGCAGGGAGCTAGCTACGAGTACCAGCTACCACCCACAGACAGATGGACAGACAGAGATTGTCAAAAAATGGGTGGAGGGGTATCTGAGAAACTATGTGGGAGGGCAGCAATGCACATGGGTGAGTATTACTACAACACAACTTACCATATGTCTATCAGGATGTCACCATTCAAGGCATTGTATGGATACGATGCACCCTCTTTTGTGCAGACTGTATTTGGGAACAACAAGGTCCCGAGGGCCAAAGACTAGGTGGAAGAGAGTCAGAGGATTCTGCAGGCAATGAGGGAGAACTTGCAGACAGCTCAGAACCAGCAGAAGATCTATGCGGACAGGCAGAGAGTCGAGCGCAGTTTTGAGGTAGGGGATTTGGTTTTTCTGCGGTTACAGCCATACAAACAGTCCTCCTTGAAGAGGAGCGGAGCAGAGAAGCTAAAGCCGAAGTTTTATGGGCCATACAGAGTCATCAGGAGGATAGGCGAGGCGACATACGAGTTAGAGATACCGGAGGGTAGCAAGATTCATAACATCTTTCACGTCTCTTGCCTTAAAAAGGTCGTGGAACAACAAATTAGCATTTCAGAGGAGTTGCCACCCTTGGATGAGGAGAGCCAGTTGGAGCTAGTGTCGGAGGAGGTGCTCGAGCARAGAGAGAGCGCAGGTTGAGGAGCAGGGTCATCAGGGAGTGCTTGGTTACATGGAGGGGTCTTCCAGTGGAGGATGCCACATGGGAGGGAGAGCATATTTTGCAGCACCCAGGATTGATGTTGCTTGAGGAAAAGAAATCTCGGGAAGGGAGGACTGTGATGTCCCGTTCCCAAGAGTAGGCCAGCAGGGAGTGACTTAGTAGTCTATGTGTTCCCATAGACTATAATCAGGCACAAACAGGGAACAAAGGGAGAAATAAGGGTGATTTGGTGGCTAAACGATGAATTAATCCAAAAAGCATAGGAAAAGTCACTTAAGCCTAAGTCAACGAAGAATTAGAACGAAAAGGTGTTAAAGGGGGACTTAATTAATTAATTACTCACCTTAGGAGGAAAAGCGCCTAGCTCAAGTGAAGTCGATGGTGAATTAAATCGGGAAGAGTATAAAGGGAGGAATTCGACCTAATTCCTCATTATGTTATGATTTGATGTTGAGGTATTTCCAGAGGAGGAAATCGACCCCCTTGTTGTTTTGTGGATTTTTGGAGGAAACCACCACCATTGATCGGTTTCGGTGTTGAGAGACACACCCTAGCCTATCGGAGATACCATCCAGGTATTTCACCGTGCATTACAGTGTCCAGTTCAGTGATTGCGCAGCTCAGCCAGTGAGTGCGCAAGTGATTGAGAGAAGGTTTGTACAGCTACTTGAGACAATTCAGATCTAGTCATTAGAGAGTTAGCCAAGGCGCACCTATTGAGCCACCTGTCGTCAGTTTCCGATGGTGGAATCTTCTGGAAAGTGGAAAATAGTTATTTAGGGGCCAACTCTCGGGGAAGCACAATTGGGGTTCCAAAGGACATTTTAGGGTAGATCTGAGGAATCCCTTCGGACCTGTTATAGAGGATACCAGGACGATCGTTTTGAGCTATACATCGTCATATTCCATCGGTGGAATCACTAGGGCGCACTCATTGAACCCATGAGGTGCGCAAACCCCCAGGGGGTGAGATCTGGAGCTCCAGAGTTCGGATCTTCAGTCCGACAGTCATCAGAATCAGTCTAGAGGCCAGGGCGCATATTTCGAGACAGTTTCTAGCGCATTCCGACGAGTATCGTCATCCGGGCGAGTTTTCTGGATTCTACAGCAGTTACCATGAGCTGCCAAACTGTTTTTTTGTCAATCTATCTGTGCATGCGCAGACCAGCACCTGTTCTTCTGGTCTGCGCTATTTCTTATCTGTTATTTTGTATTCCAGTGACGATCCATGAGATCTAACTGACGATTATCATATCTGCTTCCAGTTATTATTGTATTTCCTGCTTTTTCATCATTATATATATATATATCAGTGAGTTGTGTTGTCCTTATTTCGCATGCATTGTCTTACACTGCTAAACACATAATAAACTAGAACACACATGCACAAATCACCGTACATCTTCACACAGTAACTCAAACACAGTCAAAAACCCCTAGAGTATCAGATTCAGTAGCCAAAACCGTAGTTCAGCAGTAGATATCCAGATCCATTGGATCAGGGATATTTCAGAGGGCTAGTTTACGTGCATGATGGACTATTAGAGGATGACTCCCAATCCCTATTGGAGTGCTCCCTCTCTTGGCACATATTTGGAGGCATACATCACCGGTTTTGAAGAGTTGTCCCCTTCTTCATGAGGCCATTGACATTTTCCCTTGGTCGTGAAGCTTGTTTGAGGAGGGTTTTGACCTCTCACTTCATGTATGTGATACCTTGAAGGAGTCATGTTGAAAAACTGATTTCAAACACTTATCCGACGCAAGATTTCAACCTCCTATAGTTATTCACCAATAAAGCAAGGGGACCACATGCATTTACTGTAACTCTGAGTAGAAATACAAGAGACTAAGCAATCTGAAAATTACAACAGTGGAAAAGTAAATGAACAGAAGCACATTCACCACATTGAACACATGAAATTTCTGGGCAATGCCCTTGGAAAAACCCACAAGGGAAAAACCAATCTAGGAGAGATTTTTCTTATTGAGCTCTTAGGAAAATTCCGAGTTTTGCAGCAGCAACATTATCAGCATAAAATGTACAGTAATAACTAGTAAACAGAACCAGCAGAGCTCCTCGAAATGTGTGCCAAAGACCCTTAGAAAAATGCACTTGGTTTCTGCCTCGAAATCCATGCCATCATTTCTGTTGTACGGATGTATTGTATGACCTTCTTCTGGCAGCAAATATGTCCTTGATTTCTATGCTTACAGTTGCATCTAACTGTACGAATTTATGTCTCCTAGCACCTTGGAAATCATGCCTATCTTCAACAGAAAGGCTGCCTCGATTTTAGTGCCAAACACTAGTTGTACAGCCCTCTTTTAATGTTGATATTTCTTGGGATGCGTGCCTCTTTTCCTCCTTGGGATCTCCCCTCCTTGGGATCACCCCTCCTTGGGATTCATGCCTCTCCCTTTGGCTGCTACTCTTTCCTCTAGCTCGACTCTCCACGAATTTGTCTCTTCAACTTCCTCTCTCACTCTCCTCAAAAGGTGTGCCCCATCTCTCCTTGAGTGTTCCTTTTATTACTCATTAATGAGTAACTCCTCTAACCCTTGGTCTCCCTTGAGTGACTCTTCACCTTCCCTTGAGATCAACGATCGCGACTTAATCTTTTGTTGAGTTCACTTAAATCACCCACTTTTCATAAAGTCACTTTTACCCAATAAGTATTAAAAGACTCAACTTGACTTTATAAAATCACTTTATAAAGTCACTTTATGAAATCACTTCATAAAGTCACTAGAGAGAGTTACTTGCTCAGACTCCTGCCTAGGCGCAATAGATGCAGAAGTACCACCGAGCTACCAAAATCTAGCATTCCCTCTTAGCAAGCGAGGTACTTCTGGTACCACCAGACTCTATCTCCAATCTCATCATGTCCTCTGTTGTTGTAGTCACTCACACTGCACTGGAAGCCACTGCTCCCTCTGAACTCAAAGCATCTCTAACTACCTTTGTTGATCTCTAATGTGAAGACTTATCCATCCAGTGTCCTCTCTCTGAAGCCTCACTACTGTCTGGATTAGGTTTCGACCACCCACTAGATCCAACTACAGGCTGACCAAGCACTCTGTACAACCTCTCTGACCGGACACCAAGCAACACCCTAGTGTCAGAAGAGACTCCCTCTGGATATAGGTATGCCAGTCCTTGAGAGAAAAAAATCCCACATCCAACTATCTCAAAAGATGACACAAAGAGCAAGTTTACTTGTAGTTCAGGAACATATAAAACCTCGGCCAACTCTAGATACCCTCCTGACTCCAGTTGGAATTTAACACTTCCAAATCCCTCAACAACTAGAACATGTCTTGTGCTAACCCCACATAGCTTCCTGAGTTGATCTCTATAAAACTGAGGAATATAGACCTCATCCTCGTCATGTGTTGAGAGGCCCGACTGTCCAAGAACCATGCAAGAGTGTCTGTACACCCTAGGCACCCAATGCCTACAGGACAACCCATCAAGGAAAACTCCTCGAACTTTTTCGTAAACTCAGCAACTCAGCTGATGTTGATACCTCTGGCTCCTGCTTCTTCTTCTTCTTGTTTGGACATTGGCCTGCATAATGTCCCAACTCGTGACATGCATAGCATCTCACCTTACTCATGTCCTTCTTCCCGCCATGAGAAGATTTCTCCCCTCCCATATCCTTCTTGTCCTTCTTCTTCGCAAGGAGGGAAACATTCTCCTCACCTTTTGACTGTCTACTACAAAGAGTTTCCTCATGAATCTCTTCCTGTATGAAGTCATCCCACAATCTCTCCCAATTGGGACTGTGCTCCCTGGAGACAACACCTTTAACAAAGGTATTCCACTTCTCTGAAAAAACATTCAGAGTTGTCCTGACCAATTCTCCATCTGTTATAACTTATAACCTCTCCAACTACGCCAAGCTCATCACGAACTCGAACTCCTAAGGCGGGGGTGATAGTCCATCAACTCCTAACCCGTCCTTTAGTTCAAAATCTAAAGTCAACTTAGAGGTGGTTGTGATCGCAAACGACACTTGGAGGTGAAAAGGTAAGACCGGAGGTAAGTCCACTTTCTCTCAACCAACTTTATTTCAAAAAATCCAAACTCTTCTAATTTTTTGTTTTATAAAAATACAAAAATACAAAAAAAATACATGTACTAGCTTGCTGTAATTTCACATTTCATGAGCTAGGAACCCTTGGGATTTTGTCTTGGAGTCCCCTCCCCCAAGGGTAATTGTTTCCCCTTAGTTTGTGTGCTTTTAATTGAATATTTTAAAAGGGGAAAGTCGAGATTTGATACAGATCTGAAGTCCTTTACAGCAAGCCTACATCTCATTTTCGTCCACTTTACCAAGGTATTTTACCCAGGCAAATCTCCAAGCATTGGTAAGTGTTATCAACATTCGATCTTGTGTATTAGAGCTCTATATTGTGATGATCTGCATGTTATTTTGCTGCCGTTATAGTCTTATTTTCTGCGTTAAATCAATTGTATATCAGCAGACTTTAAATAATTAACTCCCACCCCTTCACCATAGCCCAATAGTTAAGGCACTAGTCTACTAATCAGTCAGGTCAGGCGATTGTGTTGTGTGATAGGGAAGCATCTTGAAGCCTTTCGTGAGTGGGAGTTGGGCTTAAATAGGGAGAGGATAGGTGTTGTGGTGACATTGGACACCTATTCCTTGTGTTGCTCCCATACCAGTCTAAGGCCCTTGTAGGACTGCTAGTTTGGATGGTAACAGATACCACATGCATTTACTGTAACTATGAGCAGAAATACAAGAGACTGAGCAATCTGAAAATTACAGCAGCGGAAAAATAAATGAACAGCAGCACATTCACCACATTGAACACATGAAATTTCTGGACAATGCCCCTGGAAAAACCCAGAAGAGGAAAACCAGTCTAGGAGAGATTTTTTTAATTGAGCTCTTAGGAAAATTCTGAGTTTTACAGCAACAACATTATCAGCATAAAATGTACAGCAATAACTAGTAAACAGAACCAACAGACCTCATCGAAATGTGTGCCAAAGACCCTTAGAAAAATGCACCTAATTTCTGCCTCCAAATCCGTGCCACTATTTCCATTGTACGGCTGTACTCTATGGCCTTCTTCTGGCAGCAAATATGTCCTCGATTTCTGTGTTTAACAGCTGCACTTAGCTTTACGAATTTATGTCTCTTAATGCCTTGGAAATCATGTCTATCTTCAGCAGAAAGGCTGCCTCGATTTCAACGCCAAACACTAGTTGCACAACCCTCTTTTAATGTTGATATTTCTTGGTATGCATGCCTCTTTCCCTCCTTGGGATTCATGCCTCTCCCTTTGGCTGCTACTCTTTCCTCTAGCTTGACTCTCGAGGAAATTGTATGTCTTCAACTTCCTCTCTCACTCTCCTCAAAAGGTGTGCCCCATCTCTCTAGTGTTCCTTTTATTACTCATTAATGAGTAACTCCTCTAACCCTTGGTCTCCCTTGAGAGACTCTTCACCTTCCCTTGAGATCAACGGTCACAACTTAATCTTTCGTTGAGTTCACATAAATCACTTAAGTGACCCATTTTTCATAAAGTCACTTTTTATCCATTAAATATTAAAAGGCTCAACTTAACTTTATAAAGTCACTTTATGAAATCACTTCATAAAGTCACTAAAGAGAGTTATTTGCTCGGACTCCTACCTAGGCGCAATAGATGCAGAAGTACCACCAAGCTACCAAAATCTAACAAGTCGTCCCACCTTTTGAGCCACACACGCCACCTTTGACATCTTGTTTTCTTCACAATTTCACCTTTTGAGGGAGGTTGTTGGACTTCATTCCTTGTTTGAAGGCTAGACGTTGGAGCTTTGACCTAGCCTTCTTCCACTTTTCATGGAGATGTCCTACCTTCATGGAGATTGTTGTATATGTGGCATAAGCACCTCATATTTTTTATATATTGTTGACCTTAACCACCTTAGTTAGTTAGTGGATAACGGTTGTTTATTTTCTCCTAGGCTAGATCTAGGGCTTTAACAAAAAATATTGTTAATTTATTGAGAAGGTTGTTAAGCCTAAAACTCTATATAAGAGACTCCCTTTCTTGGTTATTTTTTGTAATGTCCCTTTCCGAGTGATCACTGTAGGAGGACTTAATAGCCTATTTAATTCCCATAGGCTATAGTCGATGCAAGGGAAATAATTAATTTAATTATTTAATGTTCCCTGGAGAAAAAACAACATTTAAAGGTGATATTGAATAATTAAATTAAAAGGTGATATAAAGTGACTTTGGAGAAGTATTAAAGAGAGACTTTATAAAGTTACTTTATCATTAATTATTAGAGCAGAAAAGGCAAAAGTGTATAAAAAGTGCAATTGGAGCTCAGTCTCATTATTCATTATTATTTTTTTCTAAACCGGATTTGAGAGCTTTCGAAGCTTTTTGGGCTCTAGGACTGAAATTCTTGAGTGATTGGGTTAGGTGGTGAGACTAATCCACCCTAGCCAGTCAAGTTAGAGAGATCACTCAGATCTTTCACTAGGATCCATTGTTGAAGAAGGAAGGCACACAATTTTGCTAAGTCATGGGCATTTTCAAAATCATGGGTGTTTTGTGGAGATCGCTTCAGTGCAAATTGAGCAGCCATCATTCACCTTTGTCTTTCTCCCTAGGCCGCGCCAATTAATTGCAGATCGTGGGGCTCAAAAGGGGGTCGTTCAATGCTATACGGAACAGTCATTATTATCTCTAGTCTTTCCTTGGGCAGTGGCCATTCCACTGCCATTACTTACAGTTGTTTTCTCCTTGAACCGTGATAGTTATATGCAATTCGTGGTGCTTAGAAGGGAGCCAGTTCAGTGCTTTAAATGTTTCCCAGTATGGTTGTTTACAGGTCAGGAAGAATGAATAAATCAGATTGTAAATTGCTCAGTTTTATTCCTACTATTACAGCTTGAATGAAATTGTTATCAATTGCATTAATTGTGATCGTTGTTTTTTATGCTTAATACAATAAAACCCATTTATGTGCCAAAATTATTACGGATCTGTAATAAAATTGTCTTGCGGAATAGATCTGAAATTTAATAAAAACAGAAGAGTATCAACAGCCTTGGAAGGGGATCTTACAGTGGTATCAAAGTTGGTATTCCTATCAGCCTATGAGTTGAATGCTTTTTAATGTATCCGTAGGACAGGGAATATATCACATACAGGAGTATAAGGCAGAGAGGGGTTGATAACATATTTCACTAAGAGTCAGAAGAAGAGGAAAACAGGGGAGATAGGAATGAACTGCCTGAGGGTAGCACTCTGAGTATTTTGAATGACGTTGCAAGAGGGAAATAACTGTTGGTTCAGCTTCTCACCCAGTTTATAACAAATAATCAAGGGAACCAAAACAATGTTAGCAATAATGGTTTAGGAGGGACTAATGGCAACAATGGTAACAATGGGAATCATGTTGAAGGGAGCAACACTCATACCCTTGCACAGAATAACACTCGGACAACTAGTAGAGTGATTCCTGGACCTCTCTTACCTCAATTCTTGGAAGGACAGCAAGCTGGAAATCAGGGACAGCAAGGACAAGGTGAAGGATTTACTGATTATTTGAGGGAGTATCAAACTCTTGGCGAGGAATTTCATGTAACTATGTCTTGACAAAAAATTTGTACCATTAAGTACAGGAATAGACCAAGGGATTACAACAGGGGCCCACAAAACCTAGATCTTCAGTGGAAGGTTGGGAAATTGTCCATCACTTCCTTTGATGGCTCATATAAATGCACTGCCAGAGCTTGGGTTCAGAAGTTGAACACATATTTCCAACTCAATCCTATGTTGGAGACAGAGGCCATCAAATATGCTACATTGCATTTGGATAGAGAGGCCCACCACTGTTGGTACCATGGACTAGTCACGTTGGGGCATGCTAGTATTACCTCATACTTGGACTTCACACAGAGGCTTATTCATGGATTTGATAAGAAGGACCCATAGTTGCATTTTAGGGCACTGGAACAACTCAAGTAGATTAGGACAGTGGATGCTTACATTTCAGAATTTCAGAGGATCGCAGTCATGGTGACGGATGTGTTGGAACATGGGATGATTATTCTTTTCATTGAAGGACTACCTGAGCCCCTGTGTGGTTGGATTAAGCTCTTCAAACCAGAGTCTCTACAAGATGCTATCATTAGAGCACGAGACATGGAGTATTCAATCCCAAAGAATAAATTTCCTTCTAAACCTTTCCTTCCTCAGAAAAACAAAGACAAGAAACCCTTTCAGAAGGAGTGGCCCGGGAAAGATAAGTTGGATTATGAGACTCGTAAAGAATTGAGAAGAAAGAAACTTTGTTTTAGCTGTAAGGAGCCCCGGAAACCTAGTCACAGGTGCATGGGTAAGGGTAAGGTGCATTACATAGAGGTGCTTTTAGATAGTGATGGGGAAGATGAGGCAGGACAAGCTCAGGGCAGTGAGCACAATAGTCTGGATGATGAGCAACCACATGAGGAGGTTAAGTGTGGGACTATTGCGACTCTATTAGGTGTTACTAGATTTAATTCTTTCAGAATCCGTGGAGTATTACAGGGACAACGTGTCACGATTTTGATTGACAGTGGGGCAACCCACAACTTCATTGACTCAACTATGGTGGCTAGGAGAGGCATTCCTGCAGAAAACTTTGAGGGATTTAATGTAGTGGTAGTTGATGGGTTCAGTATGACATGCACACAGAAGATTTTTCAGTTGGATGTGACATTGGGAAACTACACTATGATAGATGACTTTTATGTAGTTGAACTAGGAGACGCTAATGTCATCTTGGGTATTCAGTGGCTTCATTCCTTGGGAAAAAATTCTCAAAACTACCGAACAATGGAGCTGGAATTCAGGGCAGCAGATGGTAAGAAGGTGCTTCTGAGGGGTATGGCCAATGGTACTCCTAAGATTGTTTCAGCCAAGCAGATGGAAAGCATATTCAGGCATGGAGATGTAGCTTGCGCAACACAGTTTCCGATTACGTCTTAGAAGCCTTCGGATAGCGGTTGGCCTTATCATGTAGACATTCAGTCATTGGTGAGAAAACATGACCAAATCTTTGGAGAGATTCCTCCAGGGAGACCTCCTCACAGAGGCTTCGAGCACACCATTGAATTAGAAGAAGGGGCCAAACTAGTGATAACTACTACTTACAGGCACCTGAAGAAGTTCAAGGATGAAATAGAGAAGGCCATCAAGGAATTGTTAGAATTGGGGCATATCAGACCCAGTTCCAGTCCATTCACTTCTTCAGTGGTCTTGGTTAAGAAGAAGGACAGAACTATAAGGATGTGTATTGACTATCGAGCTCTAAATAAGAAAACTATCAAAAACAGATATCCTATTCCCAGGATCGATGAGTTGTTGGATGAATTGCATGGGGCAATGTACTTCTCAAAGATTGATCTTTGATCGAAATATCACCAAATCAAGGTCAGGGAACAAGATATTCACAAGACTGCTTTCAGGTGCCATTATGGGCACTATGAGTTCTTGGTCGTGCCTTTTGAGTTGACCAACGCACTTGCCACTTTCTAGTCTTCCATGAACCACATTTTCAACAAGTAGCTGCAGAAGTTACTTTTTGTGTTCTTTGATGATCTCCTTATATAGAGCAGGACATGGGAGATCACTTGAGGCAGTTAGACAAGGTATTGGGCATTATGGGGGAGTAGTCATTATATGTCAAGGCGTCGAAATGTGAATTTGGCATGACAAAGATTTTGTATGTGGGCCATGTGATCAGTGTGCAAGGTGTGCAGGTGCATCAGGAGAAGATATAGGCCATATTGGATTGGCTACCGCCTAAAACCCTTACAGAATTGTGTGGGTTTTATGGATTGTGCACTTATTACAGGCGCTTTGTTAAGGGGTTTTTGTAGTTGAGCGGACCCTTGACAGATCTCACAAAGAAAGGATCCTTAAGGTGGACAAGGGAATCTCATAAGGCATTTGACAAGCTCAAGGAGGTGATGAGCACTTGTACAATATTGGCACTTCTTGATTTCACTTAGTCCTTTGTGCTTGAGTGTAATGCTTTGGGTGAGGGTATAGAAGTTGTCTTGATGCAGATCAGACATCCAATAGCATTTGAGAGTCGGAAGCTCAAGGGACCAGAGAAACTCTATTCCATCTACATCAAGGAGATGCTCGCCATTATGCATTCCTTGCCGAAGTTCAGACAATATTTGGTAGGTGAAATATTTGTGGTCAAGACTAACCACAATAGTCTGCGGTATTTCCTGGAACAGAAGGATTTGAGTGAGAGACAACGGAAGTGGGTTAGCAAGATATAGGATTACAATTTTGACATCGAATATGTGAAGGGAAAGAAAAATATTGTTGTTGATGCCCTTTCCAGGAAATCGGCTGCATGTTCCCTTATAGAGATTTCAGTCGATTGGAAGTCCCACCTTCTGGTGGAATATTCCAAGAATAAGTTTTCTTGTGAGTTGATGGATGGTTACATTTAGGATGGCATGCACAGAGTGGTGGATGACATTATCTTCTACAAGGACCGAATATATTTAGTTCCTGAGTCCACACTTAAGGAGAAGATTATGAGGGCCATTCATGGTACACCATTGGCAGGGCCTCCTGGATACCTCAAATCCTACATGAAGATCCGGGAGAGGTTCTCATGGAAGGGCCTAAAGGACAATGTGTTGCGACATGCGAGGGAATGCATGACTTGTCAGCAGAATAAGTCAATGCGTACTCACCCAGCAGGATTAATGCAGCCTCTGCCCACTCCAGAACAAAAGTGGGAGAGTGTGTAGATGGATTTCATCACAGGTCTACCGAAGGTGCATGGCAGGGATAGCATTTACGTAGTTGTTGATTGATTGACCAAGTTCGCTCACTTCTTCGCAATTTCATCAGAGTATAACGAACCAGAAGTGGCAAAGCTATTTTTCAGGGAGGTGTTTAGACTCCATGGGTTGTCTAAGTACATTGTGAGTGATCGGGACAGCAGATTTCTTAGTGCATTTTGGCAGGAGTTGTTCAGATAGGCTGGCACAGAGTTGACTCCTAGTACCAATTATCACCCTCAGACGGATGGTCAGATGGAGATTATGAACAAATGGGTTGAAGGGTATCTGTGTAACTATGTGTCAAGACAACAGAAGGCGTGGATTAAGTGGTTACATATGAGAGAACATTGTTATAATACCACTTACCACATGCCCATTGGTATGACCCCGTTACGAGCATTATATGGCTATGATGCTCCTTCATTTGTGGATTTGGTGTTTGGGGATAGCAAGGCTCCCAAAGGCAAGGATTGGATACAAGAGAGCCAAAATATCCTTAGGACCCTTAAGGATAACCTGCAGGCTACCCAGAATCAGCAAAAGGTGTATGCAGACAAACACAAGGTTGAGCGCAATTTTGAGGTAGGAGATTTGGTCTTATTGAGTTGCAGCCCTACAAACAGTATTCACTGAAGAAAAGTGGTGCAAAAAAGTTGAAACCACGTTTTTATGGTCCCTACAGGGTAACCCGGAGAGTTGGGGAAGTAGCTTATGAGCTTGAGCTACCAAAGGAGAGCAAGATTCATAATGTTTTTCACCTATCACACCTCAAGAAGGCACTGGGACAGCAGGTCACTTCTTCAGCAGAGTTACCCCCGCTAGATGAGGAGGGGCAGTTGGTGTTGATTCCTAGGGAGATTATGGATGTCAAGGAAGGGAAATTGAGTAACAGAGTGATCAGAAAGTATCTTATCAGGGGGAGAGGCTTGCCAGTAAAGGATGCTACATGGGAAGGAGATCAGATTTTACAGCACTCTAACTGGCAGTTGTTTGAGGGAAAGCAATCTCAAGAAGGAAGGACTATATTGTTCCTTTCCAAGTGATCACTCCAGGAGGACTTAATAACCTATCTAATCCCCGTAGGATATAGTCGGGGCAAGGGAATTAATTACTTTAATTATTTAATGTTGTCTAGCGAAAAAGCAACATTTAAAGGTGATATTGAATAATTAAATTAAAAGGCAATATAAAGTGACTTTGGGAAAATATTAAAGAGAGACTTTATAAAGTTTTTTTATAATTAATTATTAGAGCAGAAAGGCAAAACGGTATAAAAAGTGCAATAGGAACTCTTTCTCATTATTCATTATTATTTTTCTCTAAACCAGATTTGAGAGCTTTCAAAGTTTTTTGGGCTCTGGGACAGAAACCCTTGAGCGATTGGGTTAGGTGGTGAGACTAATCCACCCTAGCCAATCAAGTTGGAGAGATTGCTCAGATCTTTCACCGGGATCCATTGTTGAAGAAGGAACGCACAGTTTTGCTAAGTCGTGGGCATTTTCAAAATCGTGGGTGTTTTGTGGAGGCTGCTTCAGTGCAGGTCGAGAAGACATCATTCACCTTTGTCTTTCTCCCTAGGCCGTGCCAATTAACTGCAGATTGTGGGGCTCAAAAGGGGGTCGTTCAATGCAGGACGGAGCTTCCATCATTATCTCTATTCTTTCCTTGGGCCATGGCCATTCTCAGCAGATCGTATCATCTAGAAGGGAGTCGTTCTACTGCTATTACTTACAGTTGTTTTCTCCTTGAGCCATGACAGTTATATGCAGCTCGTGGTGCTTAGAAGGGAGCCATTCCAGTGCATTAAATGCTGCCCAAGTATGGTTGTTTATAGGTCAGGAAGAATGAATAAATCAGATTATAAATTGCTGAGTTTTATTCCTACTATTACAGCTTGAATGAAATTGTTATCAATTGCATTAATTGTGATCGCTGCTTTTTCATGTTCAATACGATAAAACCCATTTATGTGCAACAATTATTATGGATCTGTAATAAAATTGTCTTGACGAATAGATCTGAAATTTAATAAAAAAGGAAGAGTATCAACAGCCTTGGAAAAGGGGATCTTACATATTTGTTGTCGATTGAATATTTGACAGAGCATTTGTTGAAAATTCAAATATAAAGGCTTTTTGGGATTTCATTGAAGACTTTCTTTTCATGTGTGGCTGATATTTTTGTGCTTCAAGTGTGGATGTGGTGTGGATTTATTTACATACAAATGCTAGCAACTTGATCCATTGGATCAGTCCATCTACTACCTTGGAAGGATACTAGTGTGGTATCACCCTCTGCTCTCCTTTTCTACTTTAGTTTTGGTTTAATAATTTGCATGATATATCTTAGAAATACTTGCAAACTTGTTATTCCCAATTCTGGAGTAAAATCAAGTTACTAGTTGAAGGAGCATCCTTTGGGCGCCCTTCCTTGTTAATTTTCTACATTATTTTCCAACATATTATTTTCAGCCCTAATACATAAGAAAATAGTCCTCTTAGATAGGTGCAAGTCTATTTTTGGACATGATGTTAGCTCTCTATCTTCCTTTTGTTCTATGTGATGGGATGAAATACACCATCTGCATTTTTGCAAAGGAGCTCTTTTGATAAAATATGCTCGTTCTTTTGGAAGAGGTTATGATCATTGTTACCCCCCAGACCTAGGGGTAACTAAGGAGATGATGTCCTGAGGCCCGTAGGTAGCATAAATGGGGTGTCGAGAGCCTGATGCATAGCACAGCTCGAAGAGCCCCTCCACTGACCACAGTTCACCATCGTCATCATCGGCAGCAGAGCAGCGTCGACACTACACTGGCTTGACTCCCAAAAGACCGCAAAAATTGATTCATGAGGTAACAAGTCCAGTCTCATGGTAAGTGTCACCTTAATATTTGAAGCATTTGAGCATGTTGCAAAGAGTCCTTTCTTGATTATGGAACGTTTGTTTGGAAATTATACCTTTTGTCTAATTTCACCTTGGTGGTTGACATAGTTTCCTAGTAAGTGGGTCACCCTTGGGGAAAAGGGTTGCTACTGGGGTGTCTCCTTGAAGGGTCATCGTACCATCCCCCCTCATACTTACCACTTTCCACACTTCTTCCCATCCGTTTCCTCATCTTTTGAGTTTTGGGGCTCATTGACCCCAAGAAGGGCTTGTACCTCATTTCATGGGAAGAAGGGGCTAAAGTGTTGAATTTCTCACAATTTGTGGCTCATGAATTTAATTTAAATTTTATGTTTAGCTTTTAATTGAACCATAACTACTACAGTAAACCAAGATCACAGGAAGAATAACCATGGACAAGAACACAAGAAGTATCCTGGGAAACCCTTCTAAACAAGGGAAGAAAACCCAGCCAATCCTTTGCTATATTCTTCAAGAAAAAGACCTCCCACACCATAACCAAACTTAGCACAAGAAGGCGTTGTAATTCTCATAATTTCAGACCATAACTTCAGAAATCATGAGATGACACAATGATAAGTGTGTTTCCTCAATGGGGATTCACCTTTATTTATACAAGAGTCAAGACTTATCACATCAAATGATGTGTCTATTGGCACAATAGGGCCAACCTCAATAATAAAATATAATTAATTATCTTTTACATTAATTATCTTTTACTTTATGGTGGGGCCGACCTGTACCCTTTACATCACAATTGGGGTTACAGCTAAGTCTGCCTCTTAGACAATATAGCAAGGGATCTCATACACCCACTAGTGCTCAGCCACTAGGGGCACGTTCACCTGTGCTCAGCCACAGGGACGTCCAAGTCAACAGATCTCTATCTCACTGTGTCTCACAGAAGAATCATTTGGACACACTCACTAATGCTCAGCCACTAGGATCACGTCCACCTGTGCTCATCCACAGTGACGTCCTACTCAACAGATCTCTATCTCACTGCGTCTCACAGGAGAATCATCTGGAGTACCACATCGTCTCAAATCTCTACATAGAGGAGAACAGTACATCGTTTCATCTCCGTCTCAGAGAGAACAACACACCCAACGCATGGGCTTCCTCACCCCACATAGGGGCACACAGTGTTTCATCTTCATCTCAGAGAGGAACCACACACCCATCTCATGGGCACACCCAACTCATGGGCTTCCTCACTCCACACAAGGGCACACAACATTCCATCTTCATCTCAGAGAGGAACAACACACCCATCTCATGGGCACACCAACTTATGGGCTTTCTCACAGGCCAACTCACTCAGTCTATGTCCTGGAGGATGTCTCACGCAGCTGTAATCATCAACACTCTCTCTCAGCTAGGGAAGCATTCTCCACAGCCAAGTCTCTCATGAAAGTACTCGAACTTCATCTTGGTTGTAATCATCAACACTCCCTCTAAGCTAGGGAGGTAATCTTCACCAGGCCAAGTCTCTAACGGAAGTACTAAAACTTCGTCTTGGCAAGCAGTTTGGTGAAGATATCTGCAATTTGCTCATGTGTAGGAGGGTACTGCACGTGTATTGCTTTCCTCTACACCATGTCTTTGGTATAATGATAATTTATCTCAATGTATTTTGATGAAACACAGGGTTCTTGGAGAGCTTCACACAACTTGGGTTATGACAATAATAATAGGATCCATCTCATGATCAAAAAAATATGTCAGGAGCTTGCGAAGCCACACTACTTCGCGAACTGCCACACTCAATGCTATATACTTCGCTTCTGTGGTACTTAAGGCCATAGAGCTTTGTTTCCTACTGCACCAAGAAACCATGGCAGACCCCAAGGTAAAACAACAACCGGATGTGCTCTTCCGGTCCACTGCGCTCCCTTGCCCAATCGACATATCCCTGCAAACTCAAGTCTACACTGGAGGCATATCTCAGGCCATATCCAACTATGTCTCATAGATATCTCAATACATGTTTCGTTGTTATCCAGTGAGTTTGTCTCAGCTGACTCATGAATTGACTAAGTACATTCACTGCATAGCATATATCGGGTCTGGTGTTAACCAGATACATCAGTGATCCAATCAGTTGTGGATCAATCTCATCTAAATCATCATCATTCATTTTCTTCAAATCAATCACCATTGGTGTAGGCATGGATTTGCATTCTGTCATACTGAACTTCTTTAATATCCCCACTATATATTTTCCTTGAATCGGGAAAATCTCATCAGTCCTCTGCCATACTTCTTGTCCCAAGAAGTAGTGCATCATACCCAGATCCCTCATCTCGAAATCAGAAGTCAAAGCTTGCTTGTATCCAACAACAAGGCTTCCCAAAATCAGGCTCTCGTCACCAATAATGTAATAATATAGGTTTGGATCAGCAACACTCTTGCTGAAACCCAAACTCATCAAGAATCCATCCATCTTCTCGTACCAAGCACGAGTTGTCTGCTTTAGTCCATACAATGCTTTCTTCAACCTGTACACATGATTTCTCGTTGTATATCACGAATCCTTCTGGTTGCTCGATGTAAACTTCTTCCTCGATCTCACCATTGAGAAAGGTTGTCCTTACATCCATCTGATGTAGTTTCCAACTCATTGATGATAGTACGGATTGAAGTGTATCAGGCTAATGGATCAAATGTCTCATCATAGACAACTCCCTCTTGTTTGTGGGAATCTTCTGGCTACAAATCTCGCTTTATATTTCTCGACACTTCCATCAGCTGCATGTCCCTCTACCCCTTGCAAAGTTTGTCGAGCTTAGATAAGCCTTTCATGGCCTACTGCAATGTTTCTGGGAATATCAACTGGAACAACTGGATCAATAACTATCTCCCTCTGAACTGTTGAAGGGGAGAAGGTATTGTCTTTTCCTTCTTCTCAAATAGTTTTGACTCCCTCTGGGTCAAGTGACTCCCTCTGAAGTCTCAAGGTTAACCATCTTCCTTTGTTGTTAACATGCCTGGAACAAGGAGACAAACAAAAGGAAACAAAACAAGAATATCTCCTAGGGGAGATTCATGAGTACATCTCTAGAATCAAAACAATTTAAGGATTGTTGTCACAGCTACAATACCTACTTGTAATGTAGCAACCTTAGACATGTAGGTTAGAGGCATGTTAATTAAAAACAATCAAACCTGGAGTCTTCACTTCCAATCTGTTGTTCCTCTGAATGCACTGAGATCCCTTTGGATCCATGATTGCACAAAGGGTTCCTTCCTCCTGCAAGTACTTATGACAATGATGCAAATAATATATACACGTGCATACCTGAGAGTGTAAACCAATGGAGATTCTGCTTGTTTGTCAATGTCATGATGAGCAATGATATTCCTTGACTTCTCTTGGGGTGGCTAATGTTGCTTTCTTTGCACATTACTAGTTGCAAGTCTAGTCTTCTTGAATAATGTGTACTTATAGCACATGTTTCAAAAGTCACATCAAGGATCATTCTTGAAGTCTGCAACGTACCTCTCACATCAACTATCTTCAAGCTTTCATTATTTGGACAGTACTTTATGTTTGATAATTTTGCAAATGTGTCATCTATCACATCGTCTTCATAGCTCAGCAAAATTATCTCCTGGCCTCGTATCTTCACCTCTCACTTTGGAGCACACCTCTCACTTTGGAGCACACCCATTTGCAAATTTAGTTGGAAAGCATTGTCACGAGTGTGCTCAAGGATTTCGCTATTGAATCACTCATCCATTCAAGGAAGCTCTTTTACATAATCAATTGTACTTGTAGTGCCATTAGTCAAGAAGGCAATCGGGTAAGTTAAGTGATGATGAACCCAGTGCTAGTCCAAACATAATATATGCTCAAGCACACGACCTGTTGTTTCCACAGAGAGGAGCATATTTCCATTTCCACGTAGCACCTTTAATATCATATCAAAAGATTATTGATCTCTTGTTACCGTGAAGGTTCTCAAAATTGCGAAATTGATCATACTAGGACATAGTGTCTGAGTTATTTGGAAATTGCGGCTAGGTTTGATAGGTTTTTTTTAAGTTTTCAGTGAATTAATTAAATTCCCACAAAAATGGAATTTATTAATTTTGAGTCAATAAATGTAAAAAATATGGCATCAAATGTTGTCAGATGTCATATTTGCAGTCGTTTTCCAGTCCAAAGTATCATGTAAACCCCTATTTCCCATCTTTAGAGACTAAAAAGTGATTATTATCACTAAAAAATCAATTTTACTCGAAATTTACAGAAAGGGGGTAATTTAATTAATCTCCTAAATTTTAGGAGAACTGGGGAGCATGTTTTAGACATGTTTTTTGTGTGTCCCTAGTTGACTGAAGGCCTAAGATGAGTTAACTAAGGGGAGGTCGACTTAATTAGAGGAGTTTCCAATGAAGGAACTCGACTCCCATCCTAAGTGGCACATTCCCTAAACCCTAGCGCACCTCATAAAGGGCCCACGCTTCCTTTAACTCCCTCTCTCACTCGCCCTCACTCCCACTCATCTCCCCTTACTCTAATTCCCACTCCCCTTCACCTTACTTAACTCCCTTTTCACTCCACCTCCTCTCCCCTTTACCTAACACATCTCCCATGCATCTCCTCTTCACTCCCATGTAACTCCTTCATCATCCACGCATTCCCTAGTCCTAAACCCTAACCCTAGCGCATGCACACTTTGGGATTGTCACCCCCCATTCCTATTTAAGAGAAGGTAGACCTCTCCATTAACTAGTTGAGTCTTGGGCAAAGAAGTATTGTAACATTTTTGTAAGCATTTGAAATAAAAAGTCTTTGGAGCAATCTTGGTGTGGATTCAAATGTGTGGTTGTCTTGACCTTAATGCAAACAGTTTATGAGGTAACATGTATTGATTTATATTTTGATCTTATGCTCAATTGTTAAAGCCTAATAGATATGCTATCATATTATTGGGTAAAAGTAATCTAGGTTGATTCATCTTATTGCATTTGTTTACTTCATAGACTCCTAAATGCATGTTTTATTTTCGGTTAAATCTAACATGCTTTATGAGTTGTGTGTGTAGAGAAGGTTTTTAACAAGTTTTTGTGCAGGATTGAAGTGTTTTAATTATACGTTCCTCAAGGTGGAGGATTGGCAGATGGTGGTTTCCATCGTCATCATCCACATTTTCTGAGATCAAGCGCCCTCTTTCCCATACCAAGAGAACCCCATAGCCCAAAGTTCCAGACTCGGACGAAAGCTCCATAAAATTGATAAAATCTCTCTTCCTTACTCTTTTCTTCGATTGCATGCAAGTTAGAATAAGACAATATTTTATTTTCAAACATCTAAGGTTTGCATGTATGATTTGCTAGATCTAGGCTGAAATTTGTCTTTTTTAAAAGGTAGATCTAGAAAAGGTTTTGAAGCAATTTACTTGGTCTTTTCATCTAAGTTTTAGATCAAGATTTCTTGCTTAGCTTAATTCGTTTATCAAGCTGTTTAGAGATTGTATGTTTGTTGTCCTAAAACAGCAAACAGAGCTCTTTAAAAAGAGCCTAAGTTAGGATTGTTTAAAGCCTCAAAAAAGCCCTAAATTTTCCCCTTTTGCCTTAGAAAAATTTCTAAATTTTTTTGGTAAAATTTTTAGTTGTTTAGAACTCTTTCCTATCGTTTCTAACTTCATTTGTTGTTGTTTAGTTGCAGCAAGTACAGATGCAAAAGGAGATTCCGCTCGTTTTGGGTGAAATTCAAGACTTTCAAGGACCCTGGGGGGTTGTGACTTCGTCAAAACGAAGTGTCTCTTTTTACCTTTTCTTCTTGTACTCCTCTTAACGATCCATTAATAAGGATCCATCTTCTTTTAAGAGAGCTAAAAGCTCAAAGAGAACACTAAGTTCTCCATTATAATAAGTAATAAAAGTGGGCCCTTTGTGCCCAGTTTCTTCATCACCTTAGGGGGATTTGTGTTGTGGTTTGTCTTTTGTCTCTTTGAATTGTGCATGCTTAAGATCTAACAATCAAATACACAAGTCAAATATATCAAACACACGACAATACTCTAGCCTCATGCATGTTAAACTATTTCTCAGATTTTCATGCAATTTTAGTTTCAAGTAATTTTATTTCTTCAATCAATTTTGCAACAACATTTTCAAGCAATATCTTGTTGATCTCTATCTCAAATACAAAGCAGGGTATATAAACTTATGTGTTGCAATTCATTTCTTTCTTTTCTTTCAAAGTGTTTGTACAAGTGCCTCAATTACAAAGCAGGGTGTATAATCTATCTTTTCATGTTCATCAAAGTAATTGAACCTTGCTAGTATAATTAGGGCAATCTTCGAGTGGTACTATTCATCTAAAACCCCTACCTGGGTGGAGTGTGTCAAATCACCTGGTAACTCGCCTTGTTGGATCTGCGGCACACCCAGTAGGCAAGTTTTAGATTGGTCAATAATACATAAGGGGGCCAAACACTTTCATTAATTAGTTACAAAATCAACCTTAATAAAATCTTCGATCTACACTGCCCACGACTCCCTTTAAGGCATTGGTTAAAACATACTTTCAATCTATCTTATGTGAGCAGTTTTACTTATGCATGTTATCTTATCTCCTTTATGCACTTGATTATTGCAGCGGTTGTATCCTTTTGATGTATAAATGTTTCATGAGCAAATGTTCTTTATGATGATATAGGCTAAGTAGTGTGATCGAATTTTATTTTTCAGCAATAAACTCCTAGGCTAAAGTATTTTTCTTTCTTAGTTTAGAAAAGCCTTAGTTTTCTTTTATAGGGACTACCCCCCTTGGCTTCGCTAAGAGTTGGCCTAGACGGAGGAGTTGAGGATCAGGTGACAGCACCTTGACTCGAGACTTGCCCCCAAGGACACACTAAGTGGATTGAAGGTTTCTTCCACGTTACCCCAAGTGTGTATTAGGACGGCAACATAGATTACACCCTTAATGATAGCATCCCCCTTAATCTGAACAAGGAGACATGAAGATAAGATAATACATCACATCCCCACTTACTAGCAAATCTCCCACACCAATACAACTTCGTACACTGGTGAAGGTTCCCTCGAGCAAATATTTGGTGAATCAACTAAAGGGGCAAATATTGATACAAGTTGTCCCTGAGAATGGAGGAACCAAATGAGTGCATCCAAGTATCAATGTGTTTTGTCCTCTAATGATCCGTTGTTAGATTTCATGGTTACTCCAATAGTGTTTACACCATTTTTGGGGGGTGCTTCATGAGATGTGGGGTGTATTGTGTATGGTTAGCCCTTGATTAATCTGTGATGGACTTGCACATTGGAGGTGGCTTACTCAATAGTTGCTAGACCTCATATGGATGTTTGAATGGCATTCATCCTTGGAGCATTGGAGATCTTCAAATGGATCGATGCCATTCTACAAGATGGTCACATGAGGTTGATTGCTTGGAGAACACCCTGCATTGGAAGAGGAGTGTTTGGAATTCCAAAGAAGGGCGTTGAACCCTTGACAACATTGAGTTGCTTGGATGATTGCATGGAGTCTTGAAGTTGACTTGGTGACACTTGGGTTGCGACAGTGATCATGTAAGAGGAGTGGACTCAAAGGACACAAGGCCTAAGAGAGGCATTGGAGCATTAGAGCCCTTGAAGGAGGAACGTTGGACCTCATATGGATGCTTAATTGGAATTCTCCCTTGGAGCATTGGAGATCTACAGACAGCTTGGTAATATTCTACACACTAGCCACATGGAAGAGGTTGCTTGAATGACCATCATAAAGAAGATTGTGGGGGACAACAAGAAAAGTTGGGATAACAAACTTAAGTATGCTTTGTGGGCAGATAGGATTACCAAGAAATGATCTACAGGTAAAAGCCCATTTGAGTTGGTATACAAGATGGAAGTCACATTACCTATCCATTTAAAACTCCCAGTATTCCACTTGTTACAACACTTCACCACTGATATGGAAGCTTTTCAAGCAAGAATCAACCAACTAGTGGAGTTAGATGAAACCTGAAGAAGGGCATTCGACCATCTCATAGAGAGCCAAGGTAGAGACAAGAAATCATTTGATAAAAGAGCTCGACAGAGAGACTTTCACAAGGGGGACTTGGTCTTGTTATGGGATAAGAGGAGTGAGAAACCTGGCAAGCATGGAAAGTTTGACACATCATGGCTAGGTCCTTACTGAGTAGAGGATAAGGCAAGCACAAATTGTTTCATCTTTGTCACCTTGATGGTAAAAGGCGGTCGCTTCTTGTGAATGGGCAGACTTGGAAGTTTTTCTATTCTGATGGTCTTAGTGCCAAAACAGCCCATATGATTAGAATCAATAAGCTCCTTTGAGTAGGTAGTTTAAGATAGTTGTGAATTGTGTGCTTTTAGACTAGTTGTATGCTTTCATCTCATGCTTTTCTTATTTTCCTTAGAGTAATTTCATTTCATACATTTACTTCAATTTCAAGTTCAATAGATTAGTTCAATTTCTACAAAGTCATTATGATTTCATTTTGAATTAACAATGGGGATCCTTTCGCCTTACCTCATATTCCTAATTCCCTTATTGCCAAGTATAAGGTGATGTAGGTCATAGATTTTTTCCAGAGATTCTAGAGTTCTCATTTACTATCCTTCCTAGAGTGCATGTCCCCAAGTTCGAGCCAGTTGTTTGTTGATGTTTGTAGCATCGGACAAGTACTTCCACACAGGTCTAAGTGTCTAGATGTGTTCAAGTCGTCCAAAGCCTTCAACCTTAGTAATTTACTTTAATTAAAGGAATTATTAAAGTAAAGTGCTTTTAATAATTAAAATGAGTTTAATTTAATGAAATGCTAAAGTTATTAGCATTAGTGAACTAAATGAATCTTAGCCATTGATCTCACGTGAGTTGAGATCTACTCTCAACCGTTAATCACTTTGAAGATTAGGGTTATGTTTGATTCTTTCATAACTCAAGATTATAAAAGCAAGGCTAGGTGAAGGAGAAACATATCCACATGAATAGTGGATATCCACTAGGGAGCAAAGAAGGACTTTTGCTCAAGTGCTTGAGTCAAAAAGGACTGTGACTCAAGGGGATCTCAAGAAAGGTGAAGAAGGACTTTCATCTAGAAGTCAACTCCAAAGGAGAAAAGTGCAAAGGTGTAGCAAGAGGAGAAAACCCAACAACCAGAAATCAAAGAACCGATTTCTAGGCCGTACAAACCGTAGGCAGTGGATCTGGGCAGTTTCACAGATCATACAGCAGGTCATATATGCCGAATAGATAGCCAGGTTGCGTACATATGCGTTGGACAAGTGGTCCAGGGCACGTAGATACGCATCGAGCAGGTAGCCCAAGGTGCATACACACGCGTCAAATAGAGAGTCGAGGGCGCGTACATATCCACTGTACAAGCAGGATAGGGCGTGTACAGTTTGTACAAGGTCGTCCAAGGACAGTGCAACGGAGGGTTTTTTCGGGGCCTAAGTTGTGAGGTTTGTTGTTTTGTATTTTTCCCCAGTGGGTAGATTTTCCCACTTTGGGAGCCCTTGTAAGCTTGGAGTCATTATTTAATGAAAAGATGATTTGAAGGCCAAATTTTATGTGTGTTGTGTGAAGTTTGGTTTCTAGTTTTGTTTCCGCTATTTTTTGTTTCCAGCCAGTATATTTTATTCTGTGTGCTCTAATTTATTTATCAGTAAGGAAAAACACAAGGTAGTAAAGTATCTAGGTGCTAGGGATAGTGATATTTTTCAACATGGTATCAAAGCTTGCACTCTGAGAGATAGTGAGATTTTTCAACATGGTATCACAGATCGGATGGTGAACATTCCTCTCACAGACATGATTCAACCCCCTCTGACTCCCCTCTCTCACAGACCTGACATTGAGTTACAACCTACAGGCTCTAGGGTTCGATAGCGATGCGTAGGGGTGAAGGTGGAAGCTACATATTTCAATGATGACAGCTACATGAATGAAGGCGGAGGCTATATACTTCAACAACGACGACTACAAGTTCAATACACATTATAATTTTTTATATTATGTTATGTTTCGTGGTGAAGTCCATGAAACATAACATTAAAAGATTAAATTAAAAATTCAATATTGGTGTATACAATTCAAGTCGACATGTTCAAAATTTAAACTATTTCGAATTTAAAATTTTGATTTAAATTAAAAATTCAAAATGTGTATCGAATATTGAAAAGTCCCACAACTTAAAGGCTTCAATACACATTTGAAACATAGCATGACATTTTAAATTTTGAACAAGCAGACAAGTGTATTTTTATCTATTTTTATCATTTGTTTAATGAATATATTGAACTTTATTGCATATATTTTTTAATTTCTCGAACTTAATGTCGAATTTTATTACCAATTTTTTTACTGTCAAACTTCAAGGTCATCGAACTCGAACTAGGTGACTTAGATCTCACATCACATCATTTATATCACCCCAAGTTGGTTATGGTGGTTCAACCACCTAACCCCTAACCTTAATTTTAAATATGGCATTATTTGCAAGTCATTAACAAATTGACTATATTATATATATTTATTTTCATGGTGTACTCTAACCAGAAGTGATATATACAGTTTAAAGTCGTACAACTAGAAAAATTGGGCAACCTGGAAAGCTACATGTAGTTTACAATCTTAATGGCATCTCAAAAACTTTTCCATACAGTATTACATGATTGAAAAAAAATGATAATGAGTTAAGATTGGTAAGGACATTGCACTATTGATTGCTCAACAGTTTGCACTGCAGATTTAAATTTAAATAAAAAATAGCAAAAAAATGGAAATTGTTGACTAAACAAGAGAGAACTTTTACATGTTCCACCATAAGGAAGCATTCTCTTCTCTCCATAGCACAAGCCCAAAAGATGCATATGCCGAATAATCTCTTGCTGCCTGTCTTAGAAAGGGGGCTGCACGCTGTCCAGTCTTTGAAAAGCATATTACTTTAACCTACAATACTCGAAAGACAATTTCTACTAGACTTAATAAAAGCAACGAAGGCAGATTTTCTTCTAAAAAATAATACAGTTCTAGATAAAAAGTCCAAAATGAATGAGAAGTAAAAGAAGCTCATTTAATTGTCTGAAAGAATCATCTCAGTAAAATGTAAAATGGCAATTGATCCCTCAAACATTTATATGATGTTAATGGTTATGCACATTCTTCAGTACTTTATTACTAGAAATTCTAGAACATCTGGTTTCAATATGCCTATTGTTGTGATATCTCCAAACAATTTTAGCACTATATCTAACTTTTCTGTGATTCAAAAGTAATGGATGCAAATAAGCCAATGAATTTATTGCTATGCAAAATTTTAAATGATCTTTGAAACCTGAAAACTGGAATTACAAACTCTGGAGTCTATCATAATCAAGTTCTCTATTGTCAAATTCAGCCCACACTTTGATGATTATTATTTTGTGGATTTAATAAAAAAAGGAACATGCGGTGAGTAAAAGAGAAGATAGAAGAGATGAAATGTCATAGCTATAAAACATGATAAGTTTTACTAGACACAAATTATTTTCGTTTCACCTTAAGCAAGCTACATTATATGGAAAGCTTTCCTTGACAACACAAAAGGAATCTGAATTCAACAAATCTAACAGTAAATCTAGTGTTACATGAGGACATGCTTCCCGAGGTGGTGGCACACCCCCATCGCTCCTCACACTTCTCAAAGGAGGAAATCCCATGTGAAGTGTTTCTCAATGTTCCCTTTTCAAGGTATGTAGGTAAACACAAGGAAACATTTCCCCATTTTGTAGGGTATTTCCACAAGGAAACATTTCCCCATCAAGTGCGAATATGACTCTCTTTCTGGTGCCGAAGTTAGTAATATAATACACAGAGAGAAGATTGACAGAAAGTTTGGGAACCTGTAGCACATTCTTGAAGCTTCCGTTTGTGAGTTCAATTCTTCCTTTGTCGGTGACCTCGACTGGACAGGTGTCCCCCATCAAAATAGGAGGACCTTTGCTTGCGTCCAATGAAGAGTAGACTTCTTTAGTGGCTTCCATGTGGTGTGATGCACCTGAAACTACGATCCAAGCATCAGGAGAGGAGTTGATGGAAATCAAAGCATGGCTAGAATTGCCTGATGCAGGAGCATCGCCAACAACAAGCGAGCGTGGGGCAAGCGCCAACGCATTTTTGGCACATGATAAATTGTTTGAATGTTTTGAAGTCCGATACGCCAAACGTAAATGAAACAATTAAGAAAAGGCGTACTTCTTGATTGTAATCAGACCTTGAGCATCCCGCTCTCGTCTAAAGGACTAAGAGGCATTTATGCTAGTAAATGTAAGTAGGTGGACTTGAATTTTTAGATTAGACAGTTTAGAGCGAGGAGGGAAACCGGGATATAGACACCCTCATTGTATAGTTGTAAGATTATTATGAGAAGAGAGCATAGGAGAGCAGAACCAGAAAACTGTGTAAAAGAACCCATGTACAGAAGTTCCGAGATTAATATATGAAGCTTGATTCAGAATCATGGCGTTCAAATACTTTCTGTGTATGCATGATTGAATGTTATGCTCATGATTGTTTACTCTCTATTATGCATTTGCTTTGATAAGTGAATGTTTGATTTCATATTTGATGTCTAAAATCTGAAGAGAGGGAGAGTAAGGAATGAGTTTCAATTGTTTCTCTGTCTGAGCAAGAGTTTTCCTGCAAGGAGTGCAGTGAAATTGTCTGCAAGGTGTGCTTTGACAGAAGTCAGAGTTCGTCTCTGTAAGCTCAGGAGAGATAACATTGTTCTCATTCTCGCAGAAGTGCAAGTTGAGCACAGGAGCCGTGCAAGGAGTGCGCAGGCCGAGTGAAGTCTCAGAGTTACAACCTGAGCGAAACTGTTGAAAGACTGTTGTCGCAGAGAGTGCACAGAGTCGAAGAATTCAATACTTGGAAGTATTGAAGAGTTGCTACAAGGAGTGCGTGCATGAGTCTTCTTGAAGACTCGAGTTGTCGAAGAAAAGCTCAGGAAGTTGAGTGCCTTGAAGTATTGGAAGAAGGTGCAGCAATATCGTTTCGCGGGTGGCCAAGTTTTGCGAAAGAACACTTTGTTCATTTCGCAGGAATTGTCAAGGAAGCTTTGGACGGTCGGAATTCTCCGAGGGGAATTCGCGAAGTTCCAAGAACCGTCAGATCTTGCAGAGGAGCAAGGCGGTTTACAGGGAGTGTGTTTTTTGTTTAAGCTCAGGGGAGAATAGAGCCGTAGGATCTGAGCCATCAGGGTCGTTAGATCACTCACGAAATCGCATTTCGGGGTTTTGTGAGTTGGAGAACCGAAGGCCTTGTAGCGAGATTCGCGAAATCGCGAAAGGCGAAGTCCCAAAACAGCCAGAACATCTAAGCCGTCTGTTAGAAGGAGGACACGTGTCACGAGATCACCCGTATCGGGGACTCAGACATCGGAGGTTAAAAAAGGAAGTCATTCAACTTCACGAGTGGCGAAGCTGCGAAGATAATCAGGACCGTCCATCTGAGAGTGGACAAGTGGCGTGCTCGCCAACACGGAGGTCAGACTTTCATTGACCATATCGGGGTTTCGTGAGTCGGAGATCCCAGAGCACAACATCCGAATTCGCGAAGTCGCAAAGTTCGAAATTCAGAAAGGCGGGAAGTTCCTTGTGGGACCTACGTTGATGACGTGTCGAAATTTCGCATTTCGGCATATCGGAGGGTAAGAGGTCGAGACTCTTGTCCCGAAAGTTCCGAAGTCGCGAAACCGCGAGAGAATCACAGCCGTCCGTTAGGAGGAGGACAGGTGGCAGAGATCTAGGGATCTCGCGAACTCGGAGGCTCAGCGGGTGAGAGCCCAAAGATTGAGTGCTCCAAGTCGCGAGAGGCGAAATCGCGAGGAGCGTGGATAGCCGTCGGATCCAGGTCACGGGAGGAC
>ML792984.1:369707-383005 GCA_009831015.1 Picea engelmannii | reverse complement strand
CGAAGGGGACATATAACAAACTGAAGATGAAGAAGATCGGACCATGTAAGGTCTTGAAGAAATTTGGGGCAAATGCTTATGAGATTGAATTACCCGATGGGATCGGAATTTCCCCGATATTCAATGTCTCAAATTTGTACCCTTACAAAGCTGAGGAAGCAGGAACAAGTGATGAGCAAGCAGAGGTTCAGTCGACTAAACAGATGCCAGTTGCAGAAAAGCCACAGATGGAGAGCATACTGGACAAAAGAGTTAGCAAGAGGACCAGGAGAAAACAATACTTTGAATACTTGGTCAAGTGGAAGGGGCATCCAGTTGAAGATGCCAGCTGGGAAAATGAAGCAAAGATCCAGAAGCATGGACAGACCGTGCGAGAGCTCATGGACAGGAGCCCATAAAAATTTTCAAGCGAGGGAGTATGATGCAGGAGCATTGCCAACAACAAGCGAGCGTGGGGCAAGCGCCAACGCATTTTTGGCACATGATAAATTGTTTGAATGTTTTGAAGTCTGATACGCCAAACGTAAATGAAACAATTAAGCAAAGGTGTACTTCTTGATTGTAATCAGACCTTGAGCGTCTCGCTCTCGTCTAAAGGACTAAGAGGCATTTATGCTAGTAAATGTAAGTAGGTGGACTTGAATTCTTAGATTAGACAGTTTAGAGCGAGGAGGGAAACCAGGATATAGACACCCTCATTGTATAGTTGTAAGATTATTATGAGAAGAGAGCATAGGAGAGAAGAAGCAGAAAACTGTGTAAAAGAACCCATGTACAAAAGTTCTGAGATTAATATATGAAGCTTGATTCAGAATCATGGCGTTCAAATACTTTCTGTGTATGCATGATTGAATGTTATGCTCATGATTGTTTACTCTCTATTATGCATTTGCTTTGATAAGTGAATGTTTGATTTCATATTTAATGTCTGAAATCTGAAGAGAGGGAGAGTAAGGAATGAGTTTCAATTGTTTCTCTGTATGAGCAAGAATTTTCCTGCAAGGAGTGCAGTGAAATTGTCCGCAAGGTGTGCGTTGACAGAAGTCAGAGTTCGTCTCTGTAAGCTCAGGAGAGATAACACAGTTCTCATTCTCGCAGAAGTGCAAGTTGAGCACAGGAGCCGTGCAAGGAGTGCGCAGGCCGAGTGAAGTCTCAGAGTTACAACCTGAGCAAAACTGTTGAAAGACTGCTGTCGCAGAGAGTGCACAGAGTCGAAGAATTCAATACTTGGAAGTATTGAAGAGTTGTCGCAAGGAGTGCATGCAGAAGTCTTCTTGAAGACTCGAGTTGTCGAAGAAAAGCTTAGGAAGTTTAGTGCCTTGAAGTATTGGAAGAAGGCGCAGCGATATCGTTTCGCGGGTGGACAAGTTTTGCGAAAGAACACTTTGTTCATTTCGCAGGAATTGTCAAGGAAGCTTTGGACGGTCGGAATTCTCCGAGGGGAATTCGCGAAGTTCCGAGAACCGTCAGATCTTGCAGAGGAGCAAGGCGGTTTACGGGGAGTGTGTTTTTTGTTTAAGCTCAGGGGAGAATAGAGTTGTAGGATCTGAGCCATCAGGGTCGTTAGATCACTCACGAAATCGCATTTCAGGGTTTCGTGAGTTGGAGAACCGAAGGCCTTGTAGCGAGATTCGCGAAATCACGAAAGGCGAAGTCCTGAAACAGCGAGAACATCTGAGCCATTTGTTAGAAGGAGGACACGTGTCGCAAGATCACCCGTATCGGGGACTCGGACATCGGAGGTTAAAAAAGGAAGTCATTCAACTTCGCGAGTGGCGAAGCTGAGAAGATAATCAGGACCGTCCATCTGAGAGTGGACAGGTGGCATGCTCACCAACACAAAGGTCAGACTTTCATTGACCATATCGAGGTTTCGTGAGTCGAAGATTCGAGAGCACAACATCCGGATTCGCGAAGTCGCGAAGTCCGAAATTCAGAAAGGCGGAAAGTTCCTTGTCGGACCTGCGTTGATGACGTGTCGAAATTTCGCATTTCGGCATATCGGAGGGTAAGAGGTCGAGAGTCTTGTCCCGAAAGTTCCGAAGTCGCGAAACCGTGAGAGAATCACAGTCGTCCGTTAGGAGGAGGACAGGTGGCAGAGATCTAGGGATCTTGCGAACTCGGAGGTTCACCGGGTGAGAGCCCAAAGATTGAGTGCTCCAAGTCGCGAGAGGCGAAATCGCGAGGAGAGTGGATAGTCGTCGGATCCAGGTCACAGGAGGACCGTTGGATCAGGAACCCCATCGCATTTTGCGTCTCGGGGTTTCGGAGGTTGAAAGGAGTTGTTTTCGACATCAGAAGTCGCGAAGTCGCAAAGTGCCGAAGTTGGGCATAAGAGACACGTGGCAGAACCGCACAGTGGGCCCGGGAAATAGACCAGCGGACACACATCACATTTTGGAAGGAGTCAACACCCAACTGATTTTTCGCGTCTCGGGGATTCCGGAGATAAGAGGACGTGAGCTCAACCCTTCGACTCGCGAAGTCACGAGTAGCGAGAACGAGAGGAGAAAAGTCAACATCGCCTCTCGGGGGTTTGGGTAAGAAAGGTGCCAAGGTTGGACCTTTGAACTCGCAAAGGCGCAAGAGGCGAGAAGTGTTAGCGCTTAGCCTAGCCGGCAGTCGCGCAAGGAGGGCGCTGACGGAAGAAAGGGCTATACCCATTTCGCAATCTCGGGTATCGCGAGATTGGAGAGGAAGAGTCGGGAGTCACGACTCGCGAACTCGCGAGATTGCAAGCTGCGAAAAAAGGACCTGTGGATCGAACGAAGGGAGATTCTGGCAGGGAATCCGAAATAGTCGATTCGGCTCGAAGGGGTTAAAGAACGATCCTGTGAGCGGATCTCGGTCCCGAGGGCCGATAGGTCTGCACCATTGCCTTTCTTGGGATTCTGATCTTTTGGCTTCTTCTTCTTGGCACCCTCGGGAATGCGGTCTCCAAGGTTGTTTTGTTGAAGTATTTGGGCCATTTGATCTATCTTTTTCTACATACATGCAGATTCTGGATGGAATCCTTTATGGAAGTAAGTGCATTTTTCCCCTTTTCTTCCCTTTCCACCTTTGGATCCGGAGGCATCCTTGAAGGGTTTTGAGTACCCTTCCTTCTTTGGATTTGCATGTTCTTTCCTTTTGTCTTTGTCTTTAGATTTTTTATTTTGATGACCGCTACCATCATGCACAGTAAGTGCATGCGCCTTTGGGCCTTTGATTTTTCCCATGTTGATAAGTTTGTTTTGCTCTTGTGTCAAAGATTCAATAAAGACCTCAAGAGAGGGCATCTTCCAAGTGGCTCCAGAGGCGAGCCTAACTGAATGAAATGTGGATACAAACATTGAGTATTCCGGACCAAGTTTGGAGAGAATGGTAAGAACCATTTGTTTCTCCTCCTTAGATTTATCAACCCCACAAGCCTTGAGTTGCGACAACAAATCGTTATATTTTGTAAAGAAATCTTGGAGATTGTTGAAGGTTTTTTGATACAAAGTGAGCAATTCCACCTCAAGCATGTGTCCCCTCATCTCGTCATGTTTGCCAAAAATCCCTTCCATGGTGGTCCAGGCTTCATTGGGGGTTTTAGAAGAGGATATGTGAAAGACGAGTTCAGGAGAAATGAGACTACAAATAGTTCCAAACGATTCATCCGTTCGATTCAGATACTTGGATTTTTCTATGGTTGATGTGGGTTCAATCTCTGTGTCCATGGTTAACCTGTACAATCCTCTGCCTCGAAGCTGCACTATCATCTTCTCTTTCCATGCAAAAAAATTATACGTTGTAAGAATGAGTTCTTTTGGAAATTCCATTTTTCCGTTGTCTTCAATCTTCAGTACCTGCAAAAATAATCTAGTGTGTCTTTTCCCTAGCAATCTGTCCCTCTGATACCATGTAACTATGTTGAACTTGCATAGAATAGATCTAGCTAGCAAATGACATACACAGTTTGCAGAGAAAATATGAGAAAAGAGAAGCAGGAGAGAAAGAATGGAAGAATTCTCTTTAACCAAATGAATGAATTATAATTTACACATGATATACTCTGTATAACTCAACTAATGCGCACTAGAGGAGAAGCCAATGCACCATTGTGGTGCTCTAGAGTGATCTGGACACACACCAGCAGTTACGAGAGTAAACTACCACGTAGTCTAGTCTCTCAAGCAATTACGGGAGTGAATTGCCACCTAGTCTGAGTTAACTAGTCTCTCAGTCTTCAGTTAACTAACTGAAATAGAGTGAAGTGACGAGGAGATCAGGGAATCATGAGTAATGCGCTAGTTTGGTGATAATCCCAAGGACAATGCACATTAGCTAGTGATGATCCCAATGCTGCATGGTGATGATCCCAATGTGGCATCTAGACTCCACTCAATTGATCAAACTGAAGTGTGAACTGAAGAGAATATTCTCCTAGAGGAATATTCTCCCTAAACTATAGGAGACTAAATAATGACTAATAAACATAGGAAAAACCTTAGGAAAAAGAAATCCTAGGTGTGTGTGAACTTTGAAGTATCTCCAACAAATTGCTTCTGCAATTTTTCCAACAATCCAATCAGCGTTCTTCTCCTCCCTAGAAGCATCTATTTCCCTCAAGAAAAACGAGCCTGAAGGAGACATTAGAATAATGTTTACCAATGACTTATTCATTGTATCAGTCCAACCATCAGAGATAATAGAGATACCATTGCCACTCCAACATGAACGAACCAGCTCCAATATTTTCTCCACCATCAATTTTTCCTTCCGTAGAAGAATAGTGCGCACTCTCTCAAAGTTTGTCCCTACATAACCCTTAGGGGCATCATTCACTTCCCTAAGCATGTCTTGCCAATATGGAGACCGCACCACATTGAAGGGTATTCCACATGCATATATAACTCTTGCAACTCTGTTGTCCGTCTTATCCCTTCCACCCATATCAAACATTTTGGCCAAGCTTCCAAAGTTTTGTCTCTTACAGATTTCTTCAACAATCAAGGGAGCTTCATTTGTTCTTTTTGTGATAGGTTTCTACCGGTCACTCCTCCTTTCTTCCTTCTCCAAATCTGCAGCATCTTGCTCTGCTTGAAATCCATCCACATCCTTTCGATCGATTTTTTTGCAATGGTGAACTCCATTATCTCCTTCCAACCAAAGAAAATGGGCCTTAAGCCTCGTGTATGACCCTGTAAAATTTACTTTGAACTTGTTGCAATTCCACAAGCAGCTTCCACCAATGTTCTTCTCTTTCTTCCCAATCTTGGTCACATACTTACATAGGGGAGAATCAACAAGGAAATTTCGTTGTTCATTTTCCTGTCGGCTTTCTGAAGTTCAAGTTCCTCTCCCTCCACCATTCCTCCCACTACGACCTCCATGCCCAAACTGAACTGCATGACAGGGAAGCCATCGCTGGTTTTTGTTGTTTATAAAACCAAAAAATACTTCTCTGACAGTGTATGCAGTTGCACATGCCAAGCAATCAAACTTTAAAAAAAAATTGTTCAAAAACTCAAGGGTTTCAAAATTCAAACAAATTTAGCCTAGGTGGTTTGCTGGCATACACAGGTCTGTGCAAAATTCAAATGTATAACAGGCATGTGTATGCCAGCAAGCATGCACAACAAGGCCCATGTTGTGCATGCTTGCTGGCATACACAAGCATGTTGTGTCTTTAGCCTGTGTATGCCATCAGGCATGCATAGCAGGGGCCCTGTTGTGCATGCCTACTGGCATACACAGGCTTGTTGTGTGTTTAGCATGTGTATGCCAACAGGCATGCACACCAGGGCCCCTACTGTGGATGCACAGGCATGTTGTGTGTTTAGCATGTGCATGCCTGCTGGCATACACAGGCTAAACACACAGGCATGCACAACAGGGGCCATTGGCAATTGCAGCTCATACACAGCAATGTCACTGCTATGTATGAGCCCGATGTGTATGCATGTGGGCATACACAACATTTGTTGCAACTACTGTGTATGCCCACGGGCATACCCAGCGGGCTCATACACAGCAGTGGAAACTGTTGTGCATGCCCACAGGCATACCCAATGGGCTCCTTAGTCATAAAAGTTAGAACTTAAAACACAAAAAATTATAAAAAATGAACATTAAACAGCTTGTAGAGATGACTTACCTGATACCTCAGAGTCCAGACCTGTCGAGCTCTTCTAAGATGGATGAAATCAGGGACGACTCACGAGTTGAGGAATGAGGGAATCCGTGAAATGAGTTACTTTACCCGCTATTTTGGCCATTTACCCACGATTTTAAGGGAAACAGTTCCCTTTGGAGGAACCGGTTCCTAACCTTTAGGAATCGGTTCCTCCAAAGGGAATCGTTTGCCTTTCTCTCCAAACCGAATCTCAACACTAGAAACAGTTCACAAGCAGTCGGATCCAGATCCGATGTTTTTTTGACCGAATCTCGACGAATCCGGTACGGATCCCCGGATCCTATACGAATTGGATTTGGATCCAGTGAGCTAAGGAGGCGAATCCGGTAACTTTGATTTTAAGTGATTAAAAATAACTATTTTCACTCACAAAGTGGGTACATAGGTTGAGTGGGTATTCTAAGTGTGAAAATGAATACCCCCAAGGCATATAATGCCTCTTAGTACCACTTATTTAACTTAGGCATTATTTACAATTAAAATATCCCGTTTGTGAGAATTTTTTTATTAACTAAAAACATTTAAAAAAACCTAAGGGGGACTTAGTGCAATTTTCATATGACTCAAGAATGATGACTAGCATGTAATATACATTAGACACTAGACTTAGACAACCTACTAAGGCCTAACCATCAGTACACACTCCAGCTTTGGAGGTGATTGAGTGAAAAAACTCAAAAATTATAACTCGCTTAAAAACATTTCAAGCAAGATATAATTAATCAGTAAAAAAAACACTCTAGAGTAATGTACTCATGTTTAAGTCTAAGGGAGCTAAGCCTTTTACAAATTTCATCATGCTAAGTCATCTTATTACAACTGTCGATGGGGGGTATGGAACTGCGGTATGAAGGAGAAGAAGAAGGGTGGCCATATTGGCTGGCTGGACTTCTAAACTCTGATTTTGAACAATTCCTTGTTCAATTTTTGGCGGCTCAACTGCAAGTCCATCCTAGTGCAACTTGGTGGGTAACAAAATGTAAAGGGTGTTCCAAAAAAAGCTATTGATTGTATGGAGGGGCTTCAATCTTCTTCCACTTGATCAAATACTTCATAATTGTTCTATTCCAAAGAGAACGAGAACATTGATCTATCACTACTTCTGGTTCAAGAATCGATTTTCCTCCATCTAATTCTGGAATTTCTGTTTCTACAGGAATAGTCTATCCATCAACCTTTTAAGCCATGTTTTGGGGACTGCTCTCCAAGTCAACCATGTACTTGATGTATCTCAGAAATTTCTATGCCTATGAGTCTGAAATTTCATTCTGTAACAGCCAAATATGAATTCTCTACAATGCCACAAGTCCTACTGAATTCTGATACTACAAAAACAAGTCATGATGACTTTCCCAAAACTTGTTAATTTTAGGGGCTTTAATGTGATCAATCTTGTAGGGACTGCCATGTTGTTCTTGTTTCAAATCTAGCTCTAAAATTTGGACCTATAACACCTTACTCTATCTTCTTTAGAGTGACACAGGTCACACTCAATTTTGACTTCACAAATTTTAGATATGAATATTTACTAAAACCGCATGTTTAAGCCTAAATCAGAGACTAGATAATCTGTAAACGGTAGACTTATGGCCCATCCATCTCACCGCCTCACCAATACAGATAAATGTTGGAATTAATTTTATCGTAAAACTCTGCTTGTTATTTCATTATGCATTAAATTTCATTGTAATAAAATTTTCAGATTATAATTTAATTGCAAAAAACAGAATTGAAGTAAACAATCATGAACATAACAATAACGCAGAGGTTATCTTGGGAAACCAAAAGATAATGGTTTCTCGGTTCTTCATTAATTCAAGGATTACAACGCAAGTGGATATGCACATCCATGAGTGTTCTTACTCACCTTTCCCATTTCTTTGAAAAATTTGCAGCTTTCTGGGATTGCCCTCTTGACCATGGACAAGCAATGCTTACCTTTCACCCATTCCATCTGATGATCAATCCTATACCATTGTTGCTTCGTCTCTGATTCATCTAATGCTGAAACCATTCATTTAATCTCTAGGACTTATAGCTCCGATGCAGACAAATTTTTGGTATTCAAGTCTTTTTCTCCCATCTTCCAAATGGTCTTTTGTTTGTGGGTAAATTCAGAATTTTCACCCTTTTGTTGCTAGCAACTACAGATTTGCTCAAACTTTATTGTTCCAAACATGGATAGACCTTCGTTTTAGGGCCTTTGTCCTCTCATCTTTAGAACAATCTTCTTTCTGTGAATTCTTCAATAGCGATGTATGGATCTGCTTGGAAGATCTTGCTTCTTCTACCGCTCATGCATGCACTTGGGAGGTTTCACTCCTCCTACCATGGACACTGCTTCTACCTTCTATCCATTTGACTCTCTCAATCATCTCCCTGAACCACGTTCTCTTATTCTGCAGGAATTCCACCTCTCATTTGCTTCTGCAACCATCAATCCTTTAAATACAATTCCTTTTCTTTGCTCATCTATGATAGCCATTCACATTCCTCCCCCAATTTATTTCTTCTTCCATGGGAGAGATGCAAAATGTTAGTGTGCATAAAAGCATAAAATGCTGCCTATGGTATGGGCACCTTAACTTGACCTACCTCTCTCAGTTGACTTGAGAGAATCCGGAAGATGGACTTCTTGATATTTAACAACAAATTCAAGGTGTTAGCAGAGCTTGCCAACAAAGGAAGCAACACAAGGTGACATTTGATGGAGGACAAGCTTGGAGAGTGAAGAGGATCCTTCAGCTGGTTCATGCATACGCTTGTCAACCTGTTACCTCTCCAGGAGGTACCCTAGAGTTTTCATTTTGGCTACACCATTGTAAGCCCGAGGATGCAAGTTAAAGCAATGTAAACCATAGTGGATGATTTTTTGTAGTGAACTCACAGACTTAGTCTGATCATGATCAGTCCCCTTATGTCCCCGTCTCAATGTCTCTCGTCCTGGATAGGATTGGAGGCCTTGGCACAAATTTATTGCGACACATGATTGTGTGGAGCCACAGCTCTTATGTAGGGGTGATTGCAGTTTGTGGGGCCTAGTCCGGTCCATGTCATGCACTCCTATGTCTTCCCACATGGTTTTTTTTTATTGAGTCTGTAAGCATCTATTGGCCATGGTGCATTATCATTTGTGTTTTCAACATGGAAGTCTCACAAAGTTTTCATCATTGCATGTCTTTTGAGGCAGTTCATGGATCCCGAGGCAGTGGTCCTCGAAGCAAAAAATACAATATGGGTTAAAAATGAGCAAAACAATTCACAAACAAAACCCATATTGCAAAATTTTTATTGATGGAATACTGAGGGAGATATTGCCTCCCAAAGAAAATCGCCCCACCTCTTCTAAAAATTCGTTGGGCACTTATCCCAAGGTCAAATGGTCAAGGAATGGAACATTTAGGGTCTTCTAGCCTTGGAATAAATTTTGGCAAGTCAAAGATCCTCTTTCTCCAAGTAAAGCAATTAATTTCTCCACCAAATTGTTGGTGTTTTCTATGATTCTCAGCTCTTGATAGTTATTGCCTTATCATTAATAACAAGATACACTTTCATACAACATATATCATAGAATAACTATACACTGAAAATATCAACTATAATACTACAGCGGAAATAACAAGATCTAGAAATATTAACCATGCACAGTAGACACAAGAACACAAGAATTTATCCTAGGAAACCCAAACTTGGGAGAAAACCGAGCAACCTTTCTCTAGAAGAATTCAGTCCAAGATATTACCAGTACATCACCATCAACAACCAAAATACCATACAAAAAAGATCCTCCCCAAGGCCAGCATCACCAAGACCTAGCTTCTCAATAATATGACCAAGAATAACCAAGCAAGAGCTTATCCAAGTGTGGCGCACTCTCCAAGATAACCAAAACCCAGAAATAGTGAAATTGCAACTGCAACTGCCTTGTGCGCACTGCAGAAGATGTCTGACTGTCAAAATGATATGAGCCAGTCCTGTATTTATACTGATCTAGGTGCCAGTCTGGGATCGACTTCTTATTTATGGATCTTCAATTTTATTATTATTTTTCCTATGGGGCCAAGTTCTCTTCCTAGGTCTTCAACTTCTTCCTGGGGCTTCTTTAATGGTGTAGATGGGTTTTCTTGTACTTTCTTGTGGAGAATGACTGCCCGAAGTTGCAAATCTCCAACACTCCCTCTCAACGAGGGAGGCATTCTCCATACTTGGATTTCTTCTGTCATAGAAAGGTTGTCTTCGTGAGCCATGTTGATGTGCCATCTTCGCACATGCATTCCATCCCGGAATATGCATGTGATAGCATCTCGAGTCCATCCACTCCTTGACATGAGAAGGACTACACCTAGGCCATTCACCACTAGCAGAGCCCCATGAGTGAATGAATCATTACCCTTGGTCATATCAACACTAGCATAGCCCCGTGCAAGACCAATCTAGAATAATGTCTGACTAATGCTTATCTGGGCCACTCACAACTAGCAAAGCCCCGTGGATGAGTGAATCATTCTCCTTTGATCATATCGGCACTAGCATAGCCCCATGCATGACCAATCTAGGAAGAATGTTTGCCCGAACCTGGAGAACATCAACATACCTAGGCCATTCACAACTAGCAGAGCCCCGTGAGTGAACGAGTCATTATCCCTTGGTCATATCAACCAGTGTTGAAAAAGTCGACGATTTTTCGCGACTTTTTCCCCCAGCCAAAAAATCGCCCTTAAAAAATCGCGATTTTTTCAATTTTTAAAAAGTCACGACTTTTAGTAAAAATCGCCGATTTTTTCGAAAAAGCCGCGGTTCGATGGAAAAAATCGTGGGACGCAAGGAACCTGCGAGCATAAGGCGGAATTTTGGTTTTTTTTTTGGTCATTTGACTTTTTTGCTAGTGGAGAAGGAAGAAGAAGGGTTTGTGGCCTTCCTCAATCATTATGGAGGCAACTTAACAACCATCATCATCACCATCAAGGATTTCTAAGTGGAGCAAGGGTTCAATTTCATTTTCCAACCGGTGTTGAATCTTCCATTCATAGATATGTATCTAGATTCTAAATTCCTCCATGTTAATGCTTTTTTCCATAGATTTTTGCAATTTTGCTTGCCTATGTTTTGGTTTTTTTTGGGTCATTTTGCCATGATTTCCATGCCCATAAAACAATGTAATGTTTTTTTTTCATGGGACAGCAAGCTTGAACCTTACTGTTAATTTTTTCTCCACCCTCTTATTGTCATTTTTCATTGCTAATAATCTAATCTAGAGGTTTGATTTTTTTTACCAATGGGCTATTATTTTTTTTCTAGTGGAGTTTAATATCGTTTTCTTGTTTTTTTGTGTCTTAGGGTTGAATTTTGAAGCTGTCAATTTCATCAAAAAATATGTCGAAGCCTTTGGATCCATTTTGGGTGTATGGGATCCCTGAAGATGGGATAAACCGACAACAATTGAGTTGCAAACTCTGTGGGGTGAATATGTCAGGAGGGATTTGCAGGTTGAAATATCATTTAGCTAAAATCCCCGGGCATGATATTGAAGTTTGTGGTAGCACAACCCCATAGATTATGAGAATTGCATTTGATTCACTTGAAGCAAAGGATAAAAAGAAAAATGACGCAGCGGCAAGGAAGGCCGAACTTTCAGTTAGAAGTTCAGCGACATCTACCCCAGAGGGACAATGTAGTGGGAGGGGCTCCACAGATTCAGGTACCGAGAGGTTTTCACCTTTTTTTCTTACACAAACCACCCCTGGAGAACAGCCTTCCATCAGGTCAGTGTTGAAGAAAAAGGAGAAGAAAGAAGCAAACAAGGTTGTGGGGAGGTGTCTTTTCTGGAGTGACATACCTCTCAGCATCACCAAGAATAATCCATTTTGGCAACCGATGTGTGATGCCATTGTTGTTGTTGGCCCAGGGTATAAAAGCCCTACCTTTGAGGGGTTGCGGGGGGCAATTCTTCAAGAAGAAAAGAAGGACATCAACTCTAGATTGGCAAAGTTCAAGCAGTCATGGGAGATCTCTGGATGCACAATGATGTTTGATGGCTGGACAGATAGGAAGGGTAGGTCCCTTCTCAATTTCTTGGTACATTGTCCTAGAGGTACCATGTTTATCAAATCAATAGATGCATTAACACATGTGAAAGATGCAGCATTGTTGTGTGAGTTGATGGATGTGTTCATCCAGGAGATCGGCATGCATAATGTGGTGCAAATCATAACAGATAATGCAGCTAATTATGTGGTTGCTAGTAGGTTGCTTATGGAGAGGAAACCGTTCATTGTTTTGGACTCCATGTGTTGCACATTGTATTGATTTGATGCTCGAAGATATGGGGAAAACCTCCTTCATCAAGGAGGTGATTGATCAGGCTAGGAGCATCCCCAAGTTCATATATAACCATATTTGGGTTCTTAGCCTCATGAGGAGACACACCAGAAACAGGGAGTTGCGGCGTCCTGTAATCACTCGTTTTGCCACCAACTTCATTACTCTTCAGTCTTTGCTTCAATGACAGTTTGAGTTGAAGCGAATGTTTGTTTGTGATGAGTGGCGGGATTCTACATATAGCAGGAGAGAGGATGGGAAAGCCATTGTTAGATTGGTGTACAGTGACTCCTTCTGGGAAGGAGTGGTGGAGGTGTGCTCAGTGAGTGAACCTTTGGTAAAAGTTCTAAGATTGGTTGATAGCGATAAGCTATCAATGGGCTATTTGTATGAGGCCATGGATAGGGCCAAAGAAGCTATCCGGGCTTATTATGTGGGAAAGGGTAGCCCCGGGTTTCGTAGACAGATGTTATTATGGGATTTTATTGATACTCGATGGACCGAGATGCTCCATCGACCCATTCATGCAGCAGCAATTTTCCTCAACCCTGCATTTTCCTACAAATGCAACTTTGCTTTTGATGGCGAGGTGATGTGATCCAGGTGGATATCAGTGGCCACCCACCTTTTCCAAATGGCTCAAAACAGTTTTCTGGCAATTTTGGCAATTTACTATTTTTAGCAAGTTTTAACTTTCGGGGCCATTTTGAGGGCCCAAATGAAGGTTTTTCAAGATCAAGGTTCTCAATGATAGCCAAAGGCATGATTGAGCCCCCAAAATGAATCTCCTCGACGATACCTTTCCAACGAGCCATCACAC
>ML792984.1:336581-352941 GCA_009831015.1 Picea engelmannii | reverse complement strand
AAAAGTCATTGGACAAATTAATATAAATAGAGGACGTTTTAGCTCATTTGGATACCCAGTCAGATCGCAAATCTTGTGGAGAGTTGCAATTGCATGGTGGATTTCGTTTCTCCAAGGGACCTTGGTTCTATGGTCTACTTCAGCACTATGGTCCACACTTATCCATGGGACCCTGGTATATGGTTGTACATCAAGCATTGAGGACAACGCTTTCATAAGGGGGATGGAATGTTAGGTAGCTATGTTGATGTTTTGGTAGCTATGGGAGGATCTTTCCCTCCTAGATGACCTTTCCTAGATGCGGAGAAGATTCTGGAAGCAAGAGATCCATTGAACAGATATTGAAATACCCTAGAAGAGAATTCGGCCCAGAAGAATAAAGTAATAATCAAAAGACACGCGTCCAAAGAAGAAGTTGGCCCAGTCTAGTGGCCAGGAAGACTATAAATAGAGGACATCTTGGCTCATTTATTCACTCACTCACACTCTCCCAACTACACAGAAGTAAGGCAAAAGTTTGGAGGAAGTGACACAGTAGCTGCAGTTGCACAGTTTATTCTTGTTCAGTCTTTTGGTATCTCTCCCTTGTGCACTACTCCTTAAGGAGGTGTGCTACCTTTGTATGGTGTTGTTGTTGTAGTTGTGGTGGTATTTCTAGTTGAGCTAGCACTTGTGCTAGGGTTTATCTGATTGGACTTGCTTTGTGAACAGAATCTATCTAAGTAAAGGTTAATGTGCTCGGGGGTGGCATATGTGTATGCCTATGGTTGGGTGACATTTGTTAAATTTTTAAAGATTGCTCAAGCATGTGTAGTTTCTTTTCAATTTAGCATGAACTTGAACCATAAACAATGCAACAACACAATAGTTGCAGTAACCAAGATCACAAGAAGAATAACCATGCACAAGACACAAGAAGTTATCCTGGGAAAACCCCTCTCAAACAAGGGAAAAACCCAACAATCCTTTGTTATAGAGTCAAGAGAAGATCACCCTCACACCATAAACCCTAGCGCACACAAGAGGGTGCTCTATGACCAAGAAAGCTAGCGCATAAGAAGAAGTGCACACTAAATTTCAGATCTCCACAATGTGTTGTGAGTGAATGAGATATGATCCATAATGGGGATGTATCTCTCTTATAAATACATGACCTAACTCATCAAATAGATGTGTCTATTGGCACAATAGGGCCAACTTGTACAACTCAATAATATAATTAATCTTTTACACAATATTAATTATCTTTACACAGTAGGGCCGACTTGTATCCTTCACAATACAAATTAGGGTTTCACAATAATCATACTCTTAGACAATATTGCAAGGGATCTCCCAAACATCATCTAGTGCTCTGCCACTAGGGACAAGTCCACATGTGCTCAACCACAAGGGACGTCACCCTCAACAGATCAACTCAACTAAATCCATAGGAGTACGAACTCGAGAGCCATCTCAAGTCAACTCAACTAAGTCCATAGGAGTACGACAGGAGACCATCTCAAGTCATCTCAACTCAGTCCAGAGGAGCACGACAAGAGACCAACACATGTCATCTCAACTCAGTCCAAAGGAGTACGAGTCACCTATCACATAGGCGTTCTCATAGATCATCTCAACTCAGTCCAGAGGAGTACGATCTAGAGAATGTCTCATGAAGCTGCAATCATCAACAACATTGTCTATGGTTAAACGAGCATACCAAAATTTCAACATGGTATCAGAGCTAGTTTCCTTTGTAACAATCTAACTGTTGGAAGGAAGATCCTCAGTTGCAGTTGCAGTGCCAGTTCCTTCGTGCTAATTACAGTGCCAGCACCAGTGCCAGCACCTTGCAGCTGCAATACTTTGTCAAGCTCATTGAGCACTATCCCAAGGTCGTTGGGGATAGTTCCTTCACAATGTAGTGTGCCCTAACCTAGCGCACCCCCTGAAACCCTCATCGCACAGTTTGGTAAAGTTTGAAAAATTGAGGTTTTTCAGGGCTAGGATTTCTACCAACGAAAAATGACAAGGAAAGAAGAAGCACCATGCACATGTAGTAGATGTTGAAGAGCAGGACGAAGAGTATGTCCTTTAGCCAGTAATGCTTCCAAGCACAAGATCAGGAAACTATAGAAGACAACCCAAGTGGAATAGCCGCAGCTAAACTCCATGTTTGCATATCAGGAGATGTTCTTGGTTGGCCTTGTTCCAGGCAGGTTATCTTGTAAATTCCATGGAGATTACCATGGAGAAATTGTTGTTCTTGTTTCTTATTCCGGGCAAGTCACAGGTAATAGCTTTGAAAGGGAGCTATAATGACGGTTGCAGGAGGCAACATGAAGCAGACTATCCAAACATAGAGTTGTGTAATGAAGGAGGTCAACACATGTAGAGGGAGCAGATGACTCCGAAGACTACATAGCTTCAGAGGGAGCTTGCAAACTCAGAGTGAGCCTAATCTTAGAGAGAGTCAGTTGCTTAGAGACTTTCATTCAGAAAGTATTCCTCTTCAGATTCAGATTCATATTCAAATGGGAGAGACGCTCTCTAGGACTGAAAGACAGGGGTCTAGATCAAAATCTTCAGAGACTTTGAGGAGATATGAGACCTCCTGGGAGGATTCCCTTGTTTCAGTGAAGGAAGCCAGTCAGAACGACTGGGATGTGGACCTTTTACCTTGATTCTGAGACATGTACATCAGTTGACAGCAAAATATTTTGTTGAGATACCTACGTGGTACAAGCGGATATGGATTGGGATATGCCTCGGATGGAGATGTGAAGCTGCAGGATTATACAGATTCTGACTGGGCAGGGAGTACAATGGATCAGTAGAGTACTTCTGATTGATGCTTCAGTTTGGGATCAGTGTGATCTCATGGTTGACCAGGAAGCAGATGATAGTGGCACTTAGTACAGCAGAGGCAGAGTATATAGCAGCCAGTATTGCAAGCCATGAAGCAACGTGGCTTCGGAAGTTTCTTGCAGGACTTTAGTCAAGACACGATGCAGAAGGGAGTTGTGAAGCTTCAGTACACATCCACAGATGAGTAGCATCGGGCAGACATTCTCCCAGATTGGTCATGTTGATTTGACCAAAGGAGAATGATACATTCCCTCACAGAATTAGCCATGTTGATTTGGCTAGTGGTGAATGGCCCAGGCATAGTCTTTCTCCTATTAGTAATGTCGATTTGACTAGGAGCGGAAAGACTCGAGGTGTTGAATGTCCACTCTCGATGAGAGGGAGGCGTGTTGTTTCTTCTCATGTCGGCTAACCCCTTTGGCCAAGGGTTCCCTGGATCAGTCTTGCAACTGAGGGAGTAATGCACTATCGGACCTGATGAGAGAAGAAACATCACATGCATAGTCGTGAGGACTATGGGAGTAGGTTCGTGCTATTGGATGAGACTATAACTATTGTTGATGGCATATTGTACTAGTTGTGTGCTACTAGCTAATTGTTGCATAGTTGTAGAGACATCGATTATGATTATGGTTGATGGCATATTGTAGTAATTGTGTGTTACTAGCTGACTGTTGCATAATCATAGGTATGAATATGGTTGAGGGCATATTGTAGTAGTTGTGTGCTACTAGCCGATTGCTGCATAGTCATACGGATTATGACTATGGCTGAGGGCATATTGAAGTAGTTGTGTGCTACTAGTTGATTGTTGCATAGTCATGGAGGTGGTAGACTATGATTATGGTTGAGGGCATATTGTAGTGGTTGTGTGACACTAGTTGATTGTTGCATAATCATAAAGATTGTTGTATTGCATGGTGGTTTTGATTGCAGGAGAGAGACATTGTGTCTCTAGATAGTAGTTGTTTTCTACTTGGAGTGGTTGTGCACCATTGGATAGTAGTTATGTACTACTATGGATCGGCACAGTCATGTTCTACTAGATGGCATTGTAGTAGTTGTGCGCTACTAGTTGATTTCCATGGAGACTACCAGTTCACATTGGGAGTAGTCGAGTGCTACTTGATTGCAGTGACAGAATATTCAAGCTATTGATAGCATTGTGGTAGTTGTGTGCTACCAGTTGATTGTAGAGTAGTCAGTGGACTACTAGATGAAGACATCGTGAAAGATGCCTCCCTAGCTAAGAGGGAGTGTTGATGTTTTAGTAGTTGTGGGAGGATCTTTCCCTCCTAGATGACCTTTCTTAGATGCGGAGAAGATTCTGGAAGTAAGAGATCCATTGGACAGATATTGAAATACCCTAGAAGAGAAGTCGGCCCAGAATAATAAAGTAATAATGAAAAGACACCTGTCTAGAGAAGAAATCGGCCCAGTCTAGTGGCCAGGAAGACTATAAATAGAAGACGTCTTGGCTCATTTGTTCGCTCACTCACACTCTCCCAGCTACACAGAAGCAAGGCATAAGTTTGGAGGAAGTGACGCAGTAGATGCAGTTGCACAGTTTATTGTTGTTCAGTCTTTTGATATCTCTCTTGTGCGCTACTCCTTGAAGAGGTGTGCTACCTTTGTATGGTGTTGTTGTTGCAGCTGTGGTGGTATTTCCAGCTGAGCTAGCACTTGTGCTAGGGTTTATCTGATTGGACTTTCTTTGTGAACGAAATATATCTAAGTAAAGGTTAGTGTGCTCGAGGATGGCATATGTGAATGCCTATGGTTGGGTGACAATGATGTGACATTGTCTATGGTTAAACGAGCATACCAAAATTTCAACAAGCTAGAGAGATAGTGGGGGGGCCAGAGGGCCCATAGTGATAATAGTAGAGGCCATTCAATGTATTAAATAATGCCCACTATGTAGTCAAATATAATAAATGTAAGAGGACTTCTTAGAAGGTTCTGCTTCTAGAAGGGTCCTCCTCTAGAATGTTCTTAGGTGGTTGGTAGCACTATATAAAGGGGTTCAAGCAATGTAATGAGATATGAAGAGTGTTGAATTTTTAATGCTTAGCTCAAGGACATGTAGTTTCTTTCAATTTAGCATGAACTTGAACCACAAACAATGCAGCAACACAATATACAATAGTTGCAGTAACAAAGATCACAAGAAGATTAACCATGCACAAGAACACAAGAAATTATCCTAGGAAAACCCTTCTCAACCAAGGGAAAAAACCAGCAATCCTTTGCTATAGAGTCAAGAGAAGATCACCCTTTCACCACAAACCCTAGTGCACACAAGAGGGTTCTCTATGACCAAGAAAGCTAGCGCCTAATAGAAGTGCGCACCAAATTTCATATCTCCACAATGAGTTATGTGAGAATGAGATATGATCCACAATAGGGATGYATCTCTCTTATTTATACATGACCTAGCACATCAAATGGATGTGCCTATTGGCACAATAGGGCCGACTTGTACAACTCAAAAATATAATTAATCTTTACACAATAATAATTATCTTTACATGGTGGGGCCGACTTGTACCCTTCACAATACAAAATTAGGGTTTCACAATAATCTTACTCTTAGACAATATAGCAAGGATCTCATGCATCCTCTAGTGCTTTGCCACTAGGGACACGTCCAGCTGTGCTCAGTCACAAGGACGTCACTCTCAATAGATCAACTCAACTAAGTCCTTAGGAGTACTATCTGGAGAGCCATCTCAAGTCGACTCAACTAAGTCCATAGGAGTTCGACAGGAGACCATCTCAAGTCATCTCAACTCAGTCCAGAGGAGCACGACAAGAGACCACACACATCATCTCAACTCAGTCCAGAGGAGTATGACACACCCATCACATGGGCTTTCTCACAGATCGTCTCAAATCAGTCCAAAGGAGAACGACCTGGAGAATGTCTCATGAAGCTGCAATCATCAACACTCCCTCTCAGCTAGGGAGGCATTCTCCACCAGGCCAAGTCTCTCACGGAAGTACTCGAACTTCGTCCTGGAAAGTGGTTTGGTGAAGACATCTGCAACTTGCTCGTGTGTAGAAAGGTATTGCACATGTACTACTTTCCTCTGCACCATATCTCTGATGTAATGGTATTTGATCTCAATGTGTTTCGATTTATCATGAAACACAAGATTCTCTGAGAGCTTCACACAGCTCTGGTTATCGCAATGGATAACGGTGGAATCCATCTCATGTCCAAATAAGTCTGTAAGGAGCTTGCGAAGACACACTGCTTCGCAGTCTGCCACACATAATGCAATGTACTCTGATTTTGCGGTACTCAAAGCCACAGAAGTTTGTTTCCCGCTACACCAAGAAACTATGGCAGACCCCAAAGTAAAACAACAACCAGATGTGCTCTTCGGGTCCACTGCGCTCCCTACCCAATCTGCATCGGCATATCCCTGCAATCTCATGTCTACACCGGACGCATATCTCAATCCATAACCAACTGTGCCTCGTAAATATCTCAACACATGCTTCGCTGCTATCTAGTGTGTCTGTCTCGGCTGACTCATAAACTGACTGAGTACATTCATTGCATAGCATATATCAGGTCTAGTGTTAACCAGATACATCAATGATCCAATCAGCTGTCTGTAAAGATGTGGATCAACCTTGCCTGAATCGGAAGAAGTCTCGCTTAGCTTCTTCAGATCATCACCATCGGTGTAGCCATGGGCTTGCAGTCTGTCATCCCGAATTTCTTCAATATCTCCATTGTGTATTTCCCCTGACTCGGAAAAATCTCATCAGTCCTCTGCCACACTTCTAGTCCCAAGAAGTAGTGAATCATACCAAGGTCCTTCATCTCGAATTCAGAAGCCAATGCACACTTGCATTCAACAATAAGGCTTTCTGAACCGATGAAGAATAAGTCATCAACATATAGGACCAAAATCAGGCACTCGTCACCAACAATGTTGTAGTATAGGTTGGGATCAACGACACTCTTGTTGAAGCCCAAACTCATCAAGTATCCATTAATCTTCTCATACCATACACAAGGTGCTTGCTTTAGTCCATACCGGGCTTTCTTGAACCTGCACACATAAGACTCCTTCTCATGTATGACGAATCCATCTAGCTGCTCGATGTAAACTTCTTCCTCAATTTCTCCATTCAAAAAGGTTGTCTTCACATCCATCTAATGTAGTCTCCAACCCATGGATGTTGCAAGGGCAATAATCGTACGAATGGAAGTGTATCAGGCAACAAGAGCAAATGTCTCCTCATAATCTATTCCCTCCACCTGAGAGAATCCTCTAGCCACAAATCTTGCTTTGTATTTCTCGACACTTCCATCAGCTGCATGTTTAATCTTATAGATCCACTTGGAAGTCACTACAGACTTGCCTTCCGATCTCGGAACAATATCCCACACATCATTCTTCATGATGGAATGATACTCTTCAGGCATGGCATCTTGCCAAACCTACTAACTTGTTGCTTCTCCATGACAAGAAAGCTCAGTATCAATGATGTGGCTCATAGCTGAAATATAGCTCGAAAATCTCTGTGGTCTCTTTCTCTCCCAAAATGTACCACGAGGAGCTGCATGTCCCTCTACCTCCTGCAGAGTCTGGCGAGCCCATGCAAGCCTCTTCTGGCCTACTGCAATGTCTCTGGGAACATCAACTGAAGCTACGGGATCAACTGGATCAACTGGATTAGTAATTGTCTCCCTCTGAACTGCTAAGGGGGAGAAGGTATTGCCTCTTCTTTCTTCTCGCTTTCAATCTCCATATGAGATTCTCTGGATCTTCGAAAGGCTATCTCTTCCTCAAAGGTGACATCTCTACAAACTTCAATTTGTCTCTGACCAGGGATGTATATCCGGTATACCTTCGAAGATTCATTATACCCCACAAATGTACCCTTTCTGCCTAAAGGGTCTAGCTTGGTCCTCTTTTCCTTGGGTACATGAATGTATACTGGACACCCAAATATCCTGAAGTATCCACCCTCGGGCTTCACTCCGGTGAAAGCTTCTTCGGGAGTAACGTTCTTCAGAATCTTATGAGGACTCCTGTTCTGAACATACACAGTTGTCATGGATGCCTCTTCCCACAGAATCATAGGAAGATTTTGATCATGTATCATTGCTTTGGTTGCCTCGACAATGGATCTGTTCTTCCTCTCTGCAACCCCATTCTGTTGAGGGTTATAAGGAACGGTGTACTCCCTCTTGATCCCTGTCTCAATACAGAAATGACTGAAATCCTTGAAGGTGTACTCTCCTCCATTATCTAATCTCGGCACCTTGATCTTCCTCTCGGTCAGGTTCTCAACCTGAGCTCTAAACTCTTGAAATCTCACAAGGACTCCATCTTTGGTCTTCAAAAAGTAAATCCACGTCTTCCAAGAGTGATCATCGATGAAGAGCACATAGTACAAATATCCATTCAAGGAAACAACGGTCATGGGTCCACAAACATCTAGATGTATCAATTCCAAGATCCCCTTGGATCTACTGTCACTGATCAAAAAGGACCCCTTGACATTCTTGCCAAGAGTACAACCTCTACAAACGCTATCATGCTCAATATGTATCTCTGGAAGGCCTGTCACCATCTTCCCCACAGCAGGAAGGGCTCTATAATGTAAGTGGGCAAGTCTCCTATGTCATATGGCTCGCTCAAGCTGATAGTATCATGTAACAAGGCCTGGACTGGTTGGACAGCCAATCTGTACAAACTGTTTTCTCGAACACCAATCACCCGGGTAGAATCCATGTGTGATTTCTTGTGCCATGCAAGAACTTTTCCTTCAGATAAGGTAACCTTGTAGCCTTTATCCTCTAAGGAAGAAACAGAGACAAGGTTCCTTTTCATCCCAAGTACATATAGCACCTCACTTAATTGGAGTGGTATGTCAGAATCTAGTTGGAAAGAAGAAGTTCCAACTCCCTTCACGGTATATCTAGCATTATCACCAAGTACAACATGCAGACGAGACTCTTTTTCTACTAGATTTGTAAGATGTTCTTTGTATCCAGTCATGTGTCTGGAAGCACCACTATCAATCAACCAAATATCACTATCAGTAGGGACCGTACCTGAGAGTGTTGATATGAAGAAGAATGCCTCATCTTTTATGTCTTCATCTCTCTGATGTGGTTATGAATCAACATCGACAGTGGATGCATTTTGTCTTCCTTTCTTCCTGGTAAGACAATTTCTCGCAATGTGTCCATACTTGTCACATCTGAAACATTGAATCTTTGATATGTCTTTTCTATGTTCATGACCTGAAGTTGCTAAAGTTTTCTTGTCTTCGAATGCTTTGCCGAAACTTCTTCTATTTCTTCTGCCTCTCTTTGCATGAGAAGTAAGGGCTTGATTGTCATCATGATGGGAGTCTTATACTCCTCTGGCTATAAGTCTGGTTTCCTCCTGAGTGCAGTCTGTCCATGGACGATCAAACTCGGGTAAATCTGCTCTTCCACTGATACTTTGAAGGAATGGTTCCCAATGTCTTGGAAGAGCATTGAAAGTAATCATGACAAGTTCTCTACCTGTTATGGTTTCTCCAATGGCACCTAGTTGATCTTTGATCTCTAAAATCTTCATGAAGAAGGTAGCAATGGTGTCAGCTTTCGTCATCTTGATATTTTGAAGTTGGTGTTTCAATGTAAGAGCTTTGTTTGTGTTGTTACTCTCAAACATCATCTTCAATGCATCATACATTTCATAAGTTGTCTTCAAGATAGAGATGTGAGGTAGTAGATGATCTCTTACTGAATAGATGATTATCTTCCTTGCTTTGACATCGTCTGCCTTCCATTCAGTCTTCTCTTCATCGGTTGTTGTTGTTGGTAGAGTCTTTTCTATCAATCTCAATAAGTCATCCTCTTCCAGAGTGATGTGTAATCTTGACTTCCATAAGATGAAGTTGCTTGTTCCATCAAGCCTATCTTCCACCAAAGTTTTGTTCCTCATGGCTTGCAGATTCTTCACAAACCCTAACGGTTAAGATAGAAACCCTAGCATTTTTCAAGAGGTCTCTGGGGGTTTGTTGGACTTATGATTGCCAACAAGAAACCCTAGAGAGCCAAAGGAACCTCAGCAAGCTGCAAAAATACTCCAACAAGCTATAGAAACCCTAAAATTGAAATTCTACAGAAACCCTGGGGCCAAAAATCAAAACTCCTTCAATTTTTTATCTGAGAGTTGCAGGTGGTGCGTTGGACTAGGCCGTACCTGCCTGTGCAAAAATTAGGCCCAACGTTCCAAGGGGAAGTGCTAAAACTATCTTGACAAGGAAAAGGGAGGGGGTCGTTTTTGCAGTTGCAGCAAGGAGGTGACGCCTAGCTTGGAATAGCTTGTGCAATGGCTCTTCAGGAACTCTGCTCTGATACCATGTTGAATTTTTAATGCTTAGCTCAAGGACATGTAGTTTCTTTCAACTTAGCATGAACTTGAACCATAAACAATGCATCAACACAATATACAATAGTTGCAGTAACCAAGATCACAATCAGAATAACCGTGCACAAGAACACAAGAAGTTATCCTGGGAAAACCTTTCTCAACCAAGGGAAAAACCCAACAATCCTTTGCTATAGAGACAAGAGAAGATCACTCTTTCACCACAAACCCTAGTGCACACAAGAGGGTGCTCTATGACCAAGAAAGCTAGCGCCTAATAGAAGTGCGCACCAAATTTCAGATCTCCACAATGAGTTATGTGAGAATGAGATATGATCCAGAATGGGGATTTATCTCTCTTATTTATACATGACCTAGCACATCAAATGGATGTGTCTATTGGCACAATAGGGCCGACTTGTACAACTCAGAAATATAATTAATCTTTACACAATAATAATTATCTTTACATGGTGGGGCCGACTTGTACCCTTCACAATACAAAATTAGGGTTTCACAATAATCTTACTCTTAGACAATAGAGCAAGGATCTCACACATCCTCTAGTGCTCTACCACTAGGGACACGTCCACCTGTGCTCAGCCACAGGGACGTCACTCTCAACAGATCAACTCAACTAAGTCCATAGGAGTACTATCTGGAGAGCCATCTCAAGTCGACTCAACTAAGTCCATAGGAGTCTGACAGGAGACCATCTCAAGTCATCTCAACTCAGTCCAAAAGAGCACGACAAGAGACCACACATGTCATCTCAACTCAGTCCAGAGGAGTATGACGCACCCATCACATGGGCTTTCTCACAGATCGTCTCAACTCAATCCAGAGGAGAACAACCTGGAGAATGTCTCATGAAGCTGCAATCATCAACAAAGAGAAGTATTGTATTTGGAGCGGTAGCTCAATAGGAGGATGCCCCCTCGAAGAGGCAAGTGAACAAGAGACTTCCATAATAGGATCCATTGTATGGTGTTGCCCTACCTCAAAAGTTTTCTTATAATAAAAGTGTGGTTCTTCTATATTGTTGTCTGAAGTTTGAACCTTTGTGTTGTTTCTGTATGCAAGTATTTGGTTCTTAACACTTTATGGCACTAATTGTCATCAAAAAAATACAACTTGAGTATTTGCTTGAGAAGACCACAATGGAGCAATAATGACCCAAACAACTCCTCAGAGGTGTCATTAAGGCTTCCATAAAAGGTTACATCACATATGTGGCTACTAGGCAATATTACACATCCTAACAACTTTATTAACTTTTTCATTTGGTTTTGTGCTAAATACTAGTATACGTGCTCTTTGTGGATATCTAGCCATCTGAAATGATACTTACTTGGGAATATGCTTTTAATCCCAATTAAATGCACTCAGTACTAAATAACGGGATGACAAAATGCAACCTCTCAAATTAGAGAACAAGTAATCTCCATTAATATTACCAATGATTCCAGCGAGTAATAGGGAATACGAGGTAGTCCAAGAATATCTGTTGCAGTCCAGTCTACAATAGCATCCACATTTAATTCTCCTGAATACCTGGATATAGATAATGTCAGATTCAAAACCTGAAGGAAAAATTAATGATTGAAATCAAATTTATTGCTGACTCTGAAATTATCCTGAAATAAACCAACAGTGAAAACAAACCAATTTTCCTTTAATATCTCAGTTAGTTATGTAAAAGAAATTCAAATGTTTTTTCCAAAGAGTTCAGTTGTATAGAAATCAAGAATCGGGTAGTAATATTTGTCCCATATCCAACAGAGATATAAATGGGAACTTTACCGTAAAAGACAATCAATGTGCCTGCAATTCCTAGGAAATGCAATAATAGAAGGAAGTCCTGCAAATAAAAAATGAGATGAAATATAAATGACCAATCGTATATACGTTGTTGTACCTAGTCACAAATACAATACATCATAAGACCTACTTAGAAAACATAAACAATTCCAAAAGACATAAAAACTTGACTCCTCTATGCGTCCATCATTAATTTATAAATATTGATCCTAGAAATAGATGAGTGAGTCGAAATATAAATGATAATATGATGCTGTATGATCATTGTATAAGTCATAAATATGATAATAGGAATTAGATGGCTTTCTTGGATTAGCAAGAAGCAGTCAACAGCCGCATTATCATCCACTAAAGCAGAGTACAAGGCTACAACCTGCAATGGATGCAGCACACAAAGCTGAATGCATTTATCAAATATTGGAAGACATGAATCTTCAACAATCTGAACCAACACCATTGAAGTGCAATAAACAAAGTACCATCAAGTTGGCTAAAAGTTTAGTTTTCCATAATGACACGAAGCACATAGAAGTTCACTATCACTACATTAAAGAGACGGTTTAGAACAATGAGATCAAGTTGATTGACTACGAGACAGACGATCAAGCTGCAAACATTTACACAAAAGAACACGAAAAAGAAAGGTTTGAAAGTTTTTCTAAAAAATGGGTGGAACAGAAATAAACATTAAAAGTAGGCAGTTGTTTAGGAGACAACGTTTATTTATAAGAGCCATTAGTCATTATTATTTATATATGACAACTAGGTGTGCAACTACCCAAAGATGTTGTAACTCACCCCCATAATCAAATATGATGGTATATACAAACATTACAGGTCACTTTCATAAAAGTTATCTTGTCTCTCTCATATTCTCTCATTCTCTCCCTCTCATGCCAACATGCTAACAAAAGCAATAATTGAGGACACCATAAAAAAGTTGTTAAAAGGCTTAGACTTGACTCGATTACTAGACACTCATTATTTGAAATTGTCACATAACACGAGGACATGGAAATACAAGTGTCTGACATGGGACACGTCAACCCTGGAAACAAGACACGAAGGGCACGTTTTATATATATATATATATATATATATATATATATATATATATATATATATATTGGTTTATCATCAGAGACTGTTGTAGGGGCTCCCTGCCTCCGACGACGGAATAGGGCCTTTGTTGTCGGTTGTCAGGAGATTATCAACCGTTCTCTTCAGTATGGCTATCTATGAGGAAGATCTGGATTTTTCGTTTGACTCGTTGGAGGATGGGGCTCTTTTCGAGTGGCCATCAAGCAATAAGGGCGTAGCCTCATATGGGTTTACCTCCTTGGCTGAGGTCAATCCTATCTAGCAGGTTTTCGGAGGGGTCTCGACTCTCAACGGATGGCCTTATTGGAGACTCTTTTCTCCCCCCAAACGAAAATCCTTTTTTGTCGTCTTCCCATGGATTAGATGAAAGCGGTGGTTTTGATGCAGATCTAGGGTTGGTGGGAGGTCTCCCCAGTGGTGCCTTTTGATCGGCTTTTGAAATTCCTTTTCCGACGTAGCTCTTGCTTGGCTCAGTGAAACCCTCGCCTTATGCTGTGTCTACATCATGGGCTCTAACGCCGGCTCATAGCTCTAATGTTGTCGGTCTTCCTCCAAGGGTTTGTGCATGTGTTTCCAGTTCGGCGGGTGTCTTTGTTTCGGACCAACAGTCGTATTTTGTTGGCCCTTTTTCAGTGGGGGTTTGGAATCCCTTCCCAGCACTCAAGTTCCCCTCCCGAACAATGTAAGTGCTCCCTTGGACCCGGATGTTTTCATTTCTTCTCTTTTGGCATCTTCGCCTCTTAGTGGACAAGAGACTGCTTCAGGAAACCCTGTTGGAGTGATTAGTGAAGGGTTTGTCGGGGGTGCCACTAGCGCTGGTACTGGAACTGTGGTGGACTTACAAAGTTCAGGTTTGAGGCGCCGAAAGAATAGATGCATAAAGAATAAGGGACGGCTTGCTAAGTTGGTGTTGGGTGAAGACATTTCGATGCCAGAGATAATAGATATGGTGGAATTGGCCCTGGTTGGGAGAGCGAATGGGCGTAGATTCTCTGCCAAAACCCTCTGCACATGGGTCGGGAAGACCTAGACCAAGGTTTTTCACCCTCTTCCCACAGTTCAATGTTGTGTCCATGCTGCTACTACTGCTGATGTCCTCCTCTTTGAGGCTCTCTGGGGTGGTTCCTGAGTCTAAGTCCACAATACTCGACCAAGGTCGTGTCCTGATGGAAGTCACGACCCAATGTTGCATACTCCCTCTTGTATTCTGCAATGTCGTCCGCCTGAGTGGGTGGCCTCTGTGCTATCAGTTGTTGTGTTGTTGTTGGGGGTGCCCTCTGGAAACTAGGGAACAATGGCCTGGGAATCCTACTCAAAGAGGTATATGTGCGAGTAGGCGTCTGGGGTCTATTGCCTGCCCTTGAGTTCCTCTGTGTTGCATGTGGGGCTTGTGTGCCCGGGGTGCCCACTATAGCCAATCTATCAGCCATCTGCACCAAGGACTGAATCATGGCCTGCTGACTGACTACTTGATTGTTGAGTACCTGCATGAAGGTTGCCTCTGGTTCCATGGGGGCCTTACCACTGCCCTCTGGTCTCTCATAGCTGTCTCCTAACATCCTCTCAGCCTCATGCTCTGCCCTTCTCTCTGCTTCTCTGTGTGCCTCTTCCTCTTCCTCTGAGCTGGGAGGGAAAGAGGGAAAATCAGGTCTAGGTCTTCTCTCCTTGCGTCTATTGTAAGTGACATATTCATCACCTACGTGCTCACAACCCTCTGGGTCCTCTGCTGCACTCATCATATTTAGTCATAGGCTGGCAGGACTAAAGCTCTAATACCACTGTAGTATCCAAAATGCGGCTACTCTAGGAATATTTGCTAATATGTGTGTATGATTAATGGTTTACAGCATATACATGAGTATACAAATAACAATTACGACAAAAGACTGCAAAGCTTATATTATGATATCTCTGCAGAGTACAAATGACGAATGCGGCTGAATAAAATGAATCACTCGGCTAGATCAATGACAAAAGTATCTTAGCCAAAATACAATAAGCAAACTAAATGATAATACCCAATAATAGATGAACACTGCGGGATCAATGGATGATATGGAGCTATGGCAGCTCACACGGTCACTGCTGCAAGTCCGGAAAGTTCGCCCTGGTGGCTAGATCTCTCGGATCGGCCTGGAAACTTTCCCAAACAGTGCGCCCTACTGTCCCTCTCAGTCCTGGTGACTGATCGGCCCCTCTGCTGGCGTGTCTGGACCCCGGATGGATCCCCTTGAGGGAATGCGCCCCTCTGCTACTGGAAAACTGCGCCCTAGTGATTCCACCGTCGGAATCGACTGATATGTGTCTCAAACTGATTGCCTTGGCCTACTGTGAAATGGATCAGAAGGGTTTCCATGGATCTAATATGATGATCGCTCGGGAACCCCGAATGTTGAATTTTAATGAAGATTTGTACCTTGGACAAGTGGTTCCTATGGGTTTTTAATCTTTTACCTAGGAATGTGGTGCACAACTTAAAAGTGGGTCTTTTTCATAAAGTCACTTTATATGTGGTAAAGTGAACTTTAAATTAGAAAGTGAAAAGTGACTTAGGAACTTAAAGCACCAAGTGGGTTTTTATTTAAGTTGGGTGAGTGAAATTAAATAAAGTGAATTTAATGGAGCATTTAATTCTCACCGTTGATCTTGGGCAATGTGAGCCCTTGGATCAAAAGGGTAACCTAAGAGTCACTTAGGGATTCTAAAGGAGGAAAAAGACCAAAAACGAATTCATTCTTTCCATGAGAATTTGAGAGGTTGAGAGAGAGCAAGAATAGGAGAAGGGATTCTATTTTCTGAAGAGGAAAGGGCAGCAAAGAGGAGGCACGATTTTCAAGGCAAAGCTGGGCACGCAAATCGAGGCAGTCAACAGCATTAAATAATCCGTACGGTACGGATTTGGGACAGCAGAGTTTACTGTACCTGTTCAGCATACTTAGCAGCACATTTTTCGAGGTGAAAAAGGGCGCATTTATTAATCCGTACAGCTGTACGGACGTCGTACAGCAGCAGTTAATTTATGGGCACATTTCTCAAAATTCCGTACAGTCCGTACAGTCCGTACGGTACGGCTGTTTTTGCACAGAAATCGAGGAAAGTTGTGTTGGGTTTCTTCCAATTAATTTCAAGCACGGAAATCGAAGGGAAGAGATAAGTAAATGCTGTTGGTTTTATTTTTGCTGATGTAATTT
>ML792984.1:298012-314415 GCA_009831015.1 Picea engelmannii | reverse complement strand
TTATCCACCAAGGTCAGAGACCAAGGATCAACCCATGCCATATGCATGGGTACCCTGGACTTTTCCAGGGACCCTAGGCTTATCTAGGGGCTTTAACTGCTTGGTCATAGACCAAGAATCAACCCATGCCGTATGCATGGGTACCCTGGACTTTTCCAGGGGCCCTAGGCTTATCTAGGGTCTTTAACTGCTTGGTCATAGACCAAGAACCCCAGTCGTATACTGGGGGCCCTCGCAAGGGTCTTTTGCCATGGCACTGACTGTTTGGTCCCAGACCAAGTACCCCAGGAGTGCACTGTGGGCCCTAGACTTATCTAGGGTCTTAGCCACCCTCCAGGAGAATGGCTCTCGCAGCTGCTTATAAATTTAACACTTATGATCATTGCCAAGTAAATAATGTCACCGGTGCTTCACTACTTGAACGAACACGTACATCTATCAACCATATACTTAGTAATTTAAGTCAGTGCCTTAAAAGGACTTGGAGTGGTATGTGATCTTTGGTGCCGCATCAATAACACACCCATTGCAACTGTAAGATATATTCATGAGCATACTTTGGATATGTTGTCTCTAATTGTCTCTAATGCGTTGGAAACATGATTTAAAATCTTAAAAATATTTTTTTTTTCATTAAAATTTAAATATTTTAAGTATTTTTTTAAAAACTGATTCATTAAAACCGGTTCGACCAGTTCATTACCGGTTCCGGTTTTTAAAACTATGGTTTAGAGAGGGCTGAGTCTCTCTTTTGACAGGTCCGTGTGGCTGGAGGAGCAGTGAGGCATTTGGAAGGGCCGAGTTACCTTGGCAAGGGTCTTCTGCAGAGGGTTTATATGCTGGAGAGGACTGTGGTATCATTTCTGGTCATTTTCTGTTCCTATCTGCATTATGGATTGATCTGTAATACTATCCATTGGCCATCCTGTATCAGGTCAGGGCATTATAACTAATAAAATCAGATCTTTGGCAAAGTCTCATTACTGTTGTGTGATGTTTTGTTGAGTTATCAAATTATTTCTACGGTTTTCTCTGCTGTAATGAACAGTGAGTAGCATGAATATTATATGTGATATTTAAATCTTATTCATTACATAAACAACCAAACAGCAGTACATATATATACATCAGCTGCAACAGGGATTTATCAGAGGTTAGGAGTGGGATTACAAAGTGTTTGACGAAACACTTACAACAGAAATAAGTTGCAGCCAGCAGAGTAAGGATTTATTAAGTGTTTGACAAAATCCCAAAGTCAGAAAACTACCTAATTAATACAGCATTGAATACAAATTTGTAGCAGCAAGTAGGTGGGATATTACAGAGCACAATACACACAAAGAAGTGCAACATGCTAGAATATTAGCTCCTTAATGATATGGTCTACATCTACCAAAATCTTTGGATGTGAGTGAAGTGGATTGAGAAAACACCTGATGTCGATGACATTGACACCATGTCTGACTGGTTGGTGGAGGTCAAGAGACCTGTTAAGGAGGAGGCATATGAGTTGTTAGATGAGGATGAGCAGGTGAAAGTGGTAGGGGAGGATATATCTCTCTGCAATTAGAGGAGGAGGAGGAGGAGAGAGGTTAGGTGCCAGCCTCAGTACCTACGTAGACTAAGACACCCACCAATAGGCATTCAACTCCAGCCATAGGGCCTTCCTCTTCTAGAGGACAACCCATTACCTTTGCTCTTAAAAGGGGCAGAGGAAATTCATAGTGGATTGATCATTGTAGATGACTGATGAGATACATTTATTATAAGAAATGTATTATTGTATTGTCTATTCAGTTTTAAGTCTTGACTGGAAAGCTATCAAAAGTTAATGTGTGATGTATCATTTGACATCTTATATATATATGTTTATTTTCATATTTATGTGGAAATATAATTATTTTATGTTGCTATTAGTTTATATATTTCTTAGATTAAAAAAAGATATATATATATATATATATATATATATATATATATATATATATATATATATNTAGTTTCATATTTATGTGGAAATATAATTATTTTATGTTGCTATTAGTTTAATATTTCTTAGATTAAAAAAAGATGAATATATTTTGTATTTCTTTAAGTTTGTCAATATTTTCCCCCATATTTCAGACATTCCAAGTTTAAGACCTCCTGCTGATAAATTGCCAATAATGATATATACAGCACTGTTTACAACATTCTCATTGCTGTAAAGCCCTCTTAAGTGGTCTTAGTTCTTTTATTCAGTCTCATTGCTGTAAAGCCCTCTTAAGTGGTCTTAGTTTCTTTTATTCGTTCTCATAACTGGGTCTAGTTGGTTTCGTTGACCCCTCTTCTCTGGCTATAACATTTCTCATGTTTAACTATACCATTACTTTCCATTAACACTTATCAATTTCTAGTGAATATATTCCATTATGCTAATGTAAATTTCATTAAAGCCAAATGACATACATATACAAGAAAGTTGTTACTAAATCAAAACTCTCACATAACTTAAGAAGAAAATCACCTCTACTTCTAACACATACCAATTCTTTTCCAGCTATGAGCAAACTGCTGGGAATTTCCACTTCCAAGAGAATAAACCTAACACAAGGTCAATGTCATCAGCTCAGAGAATAAAAAAATTTAAGATTTAGACCTAGTCTTAAAAACAAATGCAAACTTCTTAGAATAAGAGAAGTGTTACCTTTTGTACTGTATCAAATTATTCCTCAAGCTAAAATATTAAACTTAATTCCTGAAATTTCGTACTATATGAACTTCTTCCTGCTGCTAACAAATATTAATACTGAATTGACAAACTTATAGTTGATGAAAAAATCACAATCAGAATCATATCCATTGAAGAGAAAAATGCATCTAGAGTTTTTGTTCAAATAGAATGCAATACCAATATCAGCCAGATCCCTTCCTCTCCAAGCATAGATCTAAAGTTCTCAGCAGTAAGAACTTCACTATCGTCATCTAGCAGATCTAAACATAGAACACAAATATGAAATGTCAAAAAGCCTTCTTTTTTCTTAATTACAACTGCCAAACATTTGTATGTAAGAGACCTTGCACATGCATCTTATAGCAGATAGAGTTGAAATGCTTTGTTCATCAGAAATATTACTGATGACAGTTGCTACAAGCTAAAAACTTGTCAGCATAATGAACTCCATGTGAGAAAATGAAACTAATTAGATAACTTATACAGTATTACCAATAACTACATATATATAATATTAACTGCGCTTCCTAATTGTTGATACTTTATAAACAAGGTGACCAACACATTAACAGCATACAGTACTGGTCCATCCACACTAACTATCGAGAGAACCACATGATCCTTATCAATGGAAATAGTCAATACTAGTACATTGTTTTGGTTAATATGTTACTAAATATAAGCAAATGAAAGTAGGACGTAAAAAAGCTAGCCACAGCTAAACCTGTCATCTCCCTTCTGCCAAGATATGTTACTTTATTGCATATGATGATACAAAATCGTGCTGCTTGTAATTTCTGTAAGCAGGCATATTGACATTTTTCATATGCTCTAATAGGCTATTTAATATTCATATGTATTTCTCAAAGGAATTCATGATCTTGGGCTTAAGATATGGTTTCTCCAATGTTCCATTCAGGTTTTCTAAATGCCAATTCTCATCGCATTATGACAAGACATGGTGTATACCCATAAATCTGATGCAATTTTCATATCAGCCAAAAGTCCCCCTCCCCCCTAACACAACAAAAAACAAACCTTTTCATATCGACTCCTCCACCAAAGATTGATCTAGTTTGCTGTACAGGCCATGGCATTTGAAATTTTGATATCAAGGAAATGGCTCATGTAAAATAGATTGCCTCACAAAGACTATGATAACTAGTTTATTATATAAATAGATAGCCACAAAGGACAACTTTAGATACACCATATTTTTCTACACAGACCAGGTTAGATTGTCCATCTATCTTGGGTTATTACAATTTTTATCTACAACTTACCAGCTTCATATGTCTTTAGTAATGGAAGCTTTAACCTTGAAAACTTGTCCCCAGCGTACTGTTTCTTGGCCACTCTAGCAACATCCTGTAGTTAACAAAACGAGATGTGTAAATTAGGGTTTCTCAAAGTTAAATTCAGTATGAAAATGCTTGAACTGATTACAAGAAAAGGAGATCAACCAGCAAGACAAGATTGCTTGAAACATTAACTGATACTATTTCTTACAAATGCTGATCATATCTATATAGTATACGATACCTGTAATTCATCAAAGTCAAATAAGTCATAATCTCTTCTCCTCAATTGGTTAGACAGCAATTCAAAGGCATGTTGTATCTGCAAAGAATGATTCGTTAATCATAAATATTGCATGATGAAAACTATTTCTCTTTCTTCACATACACAAGAAAGTGTGATATATTATGTGGAAAATAAAAGTCCGATATAAAATCAATCAGAATAATTTTTTTCTATTTCCCTTTTCATTTTAATCAGAAATTCTTTGTGTTATGGGAAAAGAATATCATTTACATATTTTATTTGCTGTTGAATTATTATATTCCAAAATGTTGGCCCCCTTCCTAGCCATCCAACGTTCAAAAAGAGAGCTAGAAATTAGTTTTAACATGATATTTGAGATAGGAGATGTAGCCACCAGAGATAAGATAAGATAATTATATTAATGTCCAACAAACGACCACAACTACAACAATGGGACTGCTAAGTACAAAAATATAAATACATTGTGGGAGCACAAGGGCCACTCCTATATAAACCAGAAACTGCTCTACTCTGATATCTAATCTCTATGAGAGAGAAAATAATGCTGTGAAAAAAAAGAATGGTACACATACTAAAAATGGCCAAAGCCAAATGCTTTGGACGGATGCCTTGAAAGAGGGTACAAGGGAAAAGCGAGAAGTCTCAATGCTCCCTGAATCTATCGCCTAAAAAAGTGGAAAGGATGCTCTTCTATGGCCTGTTAACCCCCCCATGCCTAGGGGTAACTAGAAGAGATCATGTCTCATGACCCGCAATGGAGAACGTGATCCCGACCATGATGATGATCAGCATGTTCACAAATGGCAGCCCAGCAGCCCCCCTCATTCACCTTTACAGCTACAAGTCAACCAAGGCTCGACACATCCAAGCAATCCAATATCTGGGAGATGGTAAGCCATCGTCACCATGAGGTATGTTAGTCCATCTTTAATGCAAAGTGTTGTGCTTAATTTGTTGGGCATGTCGATGAGGATCTTTGGTTGAAGCTGGATAATGGATCACTGGTTTGGGAAATTGTGTCAGTTGCCTTGTTTCACCTTGGTGGTCAACTTCTATGCCCTAGTACCATGTTTCACCGCCCAAGGAAAAGGGGTGCCACTGGGGGGGGCTCACAAGGGTAACGTTTTGTTCCCGACCATAATTAACACTTTCCATCCTGGATCCTCTCATAGTGTACTAAACTTCGGCAATGGGTCATGGTCCATTCTCTCATGAGAAGTGGGTTGAAGGCCTAGAGGTTGATTTGTTAAATTTGTAGCTTGGAAGGTGTCTCAGCATAGGTCCAAGTGTCCAGGCATGTTGAATACAATTAAAGGTGACCCGGATTAGCATTTCATTTTTATCCTAAGTTTTGACTTAGGAAAAACATAAAAATTATCAAATAATTTTTATTGGCTTTATAACTCAGATTTCTAAAGTTCTGACTTTGGAAATTAAATTTTCACTTAAGTGAACTTTCTAAATTCTTCTAGAAAGTTCATGAAGGGGGAAAGAGAGTGAAATGAAAAAGATAAAAAGGAGCTAAGGCAAAGGGTGAGGACACACTCAAGCAAAAGGCAAGATGGTCGATTTGGGCTGAGGAAGAGGGCGATTGGCTGAGAAAGTTGAGCAGCTAGAAGAGGGGAAATTTCTGAGCACTTTGAACAGCTTGGAGAGGCTGAGTCAAGCAGCCAAGAAAGGTCGTACCAGCTGGGTCGTACAAGGTCGTACCATCAACAAGGAAAGAGGTCGATTTGTGCAGGCCGTACAGCAGCCAAAGAGGGCCGAAGTTCTCAGTTCGTACAGCAGCCAAAAGAGGGCATATTTGCCAGGCCGTATAGCAGCCAAAAGAGGGCGAATTTGTTGGGCTGTACAACAAAGTTAGAGGCCGAGTTTTGTTGGGCCATACAGTTGAGTTGTGGCTGGGCCGTATAGTTGAAGAAGAGGGCAAACTTGCTGTAAGAAATTTCTAAGTTTATTGTTGTTGTAATAATTCCTCCGAAGCCCTAATAAAATACCCTCTTAGTTGGTTTTCCCAACACTGGGGTTTCCAACGTAAATTTATGTTGTGTAGTTTTTATGTGTGCTTGGTTTCATGTTATTTTCCACTATGCAAATTGGTTAAAAACTCAGCTGTAATTTTATGCATAGTTTACAGAGTTTTATATCAGTAGTGATTTAAATTCTAAGTATTAAATTATTGGCAAGTAAATTTTGTTGTTGGGTTTTATAAGTTTAACATGGTGTCAGAGCTCAGCCTCTAAATACAGAAGCCAAGTTGATTTGTTGTGTGAAACGGGAGTAAAAACCAGCAGAGAGGTCGAACTGCCAAGGGGAGCGAGTGAGCTAAAGCAGTAGTTAAGATGGCAAATGCAGGGTTGAGGTTCGAGGACAGATTGGAGGGCGCTTCTACCTTCAATCCATGGAGAAAGTGCATAACTCTGATGCTAGAGGAACAGGGGCTATGGGAGTTTGTTGAGGGAACTCCAATGCCATTAGCAGATCCAGCACAGCTTGCTGCTCATATCAGGAAGGATGTGAAGGAAAGAAGAATTATCATTGATGGGGTGAAGGACCATATCATTCCTCACCTTTCAGGAAAGAAGACAGCCAAGGAGATGTGGGAATCTCTTACCAAACTGTACCAATCAGAGAACCAAAGCAGGAAGATGATGCTTAGAGAGAAACTCAGGAGCACCAAGATAGCCAGGGGTGATATTGTTGCATCCTACCTCACCAAGTTCACTCAGATCATAGATGAGCTGGCAGCAGTAGGGGAAGCCATGGATGAGACTGAGTTGATGAGGATAGCCTTGAATGGATTCACCAAGCAATGGGGTGTGTTTTTCCGAGGAGTGGTAGCATGGAAGAAGCTTCCCAACTAGGAGAGGTTGTGGGACAATTTCACTCAAGAGGAGCTGCAAGTTGGTACCACACAGGCCAGCTAGTCGAAAGTTGAAGATGAGGAGAATTTGGCCCTAGCAAGCAAGGGGAAAACCAGAGCCAAGAAGGGCTCAAGTTGGGGTCAGAATTCAAAAGGATAAAAGAGGAAGGATCTCAGCAAATTTAAATGCTTTGCTTGTCACAAACCATGACACTTTGTCAGCCAGTGCCCAAACAAGAAGAAGGGCAACAAAAAATCACAAATGCCAGCTTCAGCTTTAGTAGAAGTTGATGATTTTGCAGCTAGATTTGAGAGTGAATTTTCACTCATTGCATGTCTTTCCAATTCAGCCAGAAGTCAAGTCTAGAATATTGACAGTGGTGCCTCTAGCCACACCACTGGAGTGCATGATTACTTCTCCAACTTGAAGGAGGAGGAGATGGACCTCTACAATGAGATGGGCAATAATACCAAGTGTCGAGCAGCAGGCCATGGGGCAGTCACATTTCAGAGGGAGTCCGGGAAGCCATTGATGGTGAAGGACATGTTATATGATCCGGGGCTCAATGCCCCTCCTCCAAGATGATGCGCACTCCAACAAGTTGTTATTCCAACACACCCTCTTCCATAGTGTTCCACTGTCCAAGTTTCCTCATTCAATACACTCCCCTAACTATGTGCCACATGTCCTCTCATGTGCCCAATTCTACTCGTGTGTGCTACTCATGTGTGCCAATGTGGTCATTAAGCTCCAATGTATGTGTCTGGGACCAACACCAACCTCCAAGAAGTATGCTCCTCAACATCATGAAGACAAGTGCCCAACCTCCAAGGTGTATATCACATTGTTCCAAGTTCCTAGGGCTAAGTTCCCTCCTCGACGTATATCACATGGTTCCAAGTTCCTAGGGCTAAGTTCCCTCCTCGATGTATGTCTTTAGGTCTAACACCAACCTCCAAGAAGTATGCTCCTTGTTGTCGCCGCCTAATCCGCACCTCGGGTCACGTGAAAGAAATCTTCAATTCACTGGGTGCGGCCTTGGGGGCGAGTCTCGAGTCGTGTCTCTTTCATCACAACACTCGACTCCTCTATTTAGGCCAACTCCTAACAAAGCCAAGGGGGGTAATCCCTAACAAAAGAAGTTAAGGCTGATTAAGCTAATAACAAAAGTTTAGGAGTTTTAGTACTAAAACAAGGAAAACACTTTAATCTAGCAGTATATATGACAATTTCAAATGATTGCTAATGAGATAAGATGGTAAATAAAATACTTCAAAAGCAGAAATAAAGTAAAGACCAGTGCCAAAGGTATATAGCTACAAAATAAAGGTTTTGACTTGTACTTGATTGATTTTAATTAATTAAGTGGTTTTCGCTTGGATTGCACTTAGATTAGTGAAGTGAAATGGATAGATCTAGGGATCTAACCACTCACGATTGCCTTGATTGCAGGATTGAGCAAGAAAGGAAATGTTATCTAATTAAACTACTTCGTTGTTATCAAAAGCTATTCTGATCTGCAAAGGTCTAGTTGAACTCGCGGAGCAGAGAGCATACTAAGCTTTGATAGGTGAGGGTTCGTTATCCTTTGCAGAAAGGGAAAAACTTGAAAGAACTACGAAATGAAAACTAGGAAACTAATCTAAAATATTGCTTTCTAACTAATTCTTGAAAAGAAATGTTTTGGATTTTATCTTGGTTGATTTTAGTTAGTTTTAACTCTTGTAATTAGAAAAATTAGACAAAAAGCAAAAAATGATGAAATCCCCCCAAGGTAGGGGGGATAAGAGGGCTGGTGGGTACTAGCTCTTCCAAGTTACAATCTCGAAAAGAAATGTTTGCTGGTCCTTTATAAATTAAGAGTCCAGTCAAACTTACAAATGCTAGAAGAAAGCAAAGAGGAGGAAGAGAAGGCGCCCAAGGAGGTCCTCGATGCCCTGGATCTGTGAAAATTGGGCAGCGTTTCTCTCTACCTGTTCGCGAATGGCGAGAAAACAGCGAGCAAGTTTCCTTAGAAACTCGCCCAAAAGACTTTGGAAGTACCTACAAAATAGTGTTAATCTAGCACAAAAAATATTCTAAGTAAAAGACAAGTACAAAGTTAGTCAAGTCAACTAAAAAACAGCGATGGAATAATTTTTAATGACCTTTTTGTTCGCTGTCCAAACAGCGAACAGCAGGCACTTAGTTTGCCTAAATATGAAAATAAAGCTCTTGTATCGAATCTATCTTTTAGTATTGAAATCTAACTTTTAAAGCATTACTAAAAGACAACTTTTTTTATTAGATTTACTTAAATGATTACAGAAATAAAAGTACAAAGTAGATCTAAACTAAGCATGCATGCGAATGGATCTACTTACAATTTAGATTTAAAATATAGATCTAAACTTTGCATGCAAGAAGTAACCAGAATAAATTGAATGAGAAGAAAGAGAGGAATAGAATGTTTGAGGAGTTGAAATTTCTTGGGCTATGAGGTCCTTCGGTATTGTGCTGAGGGACTATGTCCACTGAAGCTTTGAGCTTGCGGAAGGTTGCTCAAGGCTGACCCAACCGCTTCTCAAAAGATGAAGCACCTGTAAAAGGTTAAACACTTGCAAAGCAAGGGGTTTTAATCCCATAATCCTGTTAAAGATGGCGATCCCTAACACAAGAAACTCAAATGGCATGTCAATTCAACCGAAAGCACATGCAAATTTGAAATCTCTAATGTAAGAAAGCAATAGAATTTTGAAAGTTAATTAGCTAACAAGATTCTATCCTACTGAGTGGCAACACTCCTTCAAAGGCCAAATGAACAAGATTTTAATGCAAAAAATTTTAGCCTACGGTTACCTCATGTATGAAGAATTGAACAATTTGCATCCACATCATTAACACACAGCACCGAGATGACCTCCAAAGTCTTTATTTATTCCAAAAATGATGTTACAACAATAGTAAAACCTCAAGCAAGCCAAACTCTCATTCACCAAAAGAGAGAGGGTCTACTTGTTTAAATACCCAAAGAGAGCACAATTCCCAAGGTAGAGAGCGAATTTTCCAAGAGAGATCAAGTGCCAAGTGGGAGGGAGAGTGTGCCACCACTCCAACAAACAAAGGGAAGGTGCACCACCACTCAAGCAAAGAGAGAGAGAGAGAGGGCGCCACCTCTTGAGAGAAGGGCATGACCCTCCTTGGGATTGACGCCCTCAAGGAGAGTGCACCACCTCTCAAGAGGTGGGATGCACCTCTCTTTGGGATTGTCGTCAACTCTCTCCTAACTCACTACAACTGATCAACTAACCATCATTGAGGGAGATGAACTGGAGACAAACTAAAAACATGTCTTGACATGTTTCCCCAACAATAGGAATAGATTAAATCACCTTTTGAGGAAATAATTGATTTTTGTGGGTAAAAATCAATTATTTTGCTCGAAAAGGGGGTACTAGAGTAAAGGGGGTATTCTACGTAAGAAAATAATACTCCCCTAGGTGATTAACACCTCCTAGTACAACTTATTAAAAAATTACATAAAATTACAAGGTAAAATGTCATTTTGATTAGACATTTGACGTTAAAAAACTCCCAAAAGGACCTAATGCATGTCCATGAGACTCGGGACAAATGACTAGCATGATAATATACATTTGACACTAGAGTTTGACAAACACTCTAAGGCATGGCCATTAGGACACACTCTAGCTTTGGAGGTATGAGTGAAAAAACTTATAACATTATAAGTCGTTGAAGCGAGGTATAATGAACAGAGTGAAAAAAACACTCTAGAGTATGCACTAATAATTGTGTCTTAGGTGAGCTGAGTCTTTTACATACTGGAGACCTCATGCTAGCTCATTTTATATAATTCCCCCCAGGGGGGTATGGAACATGCATAGAAGAAGAAGAAGAAGGAAGGAAGGGGCAATGGTGCCCGACAGGACTTCTAAACTCTAAATTTGAACAAGTACCTTGTTCAACTTTGTGGATCATCCTAAGGCCTCCCCAGTGCAACTGGAAGGTACCGCTCCCCAACATACCAAAGTCAAGTGCCCAACCTTTAAGGTGTATATCACATGGTTCCAAGTTCCTAGGGCTAAGTGCCCTCCTCCAAGTGCTTAGTGCTCCACCTCTTGGATAGGTACCTCTCCTAATCAAGCAACTAACTCCCCCATTATGTGCACCTAATGGGTTAGTCATCACGCCGATCAAGGTAATAACCTCCTAGGTAAGGGTGCTATGCTATCACTCAAACCAAGGTCAAACATCCACCAAAACTTAGCTCCTAGAGCTAAGTGCCTAGCACTCCACCTCCTAGGTAGGTACCTCTCCTAATCAAACCACTGACACCCCAATTGTGTGCACCTTATGGGTTGGTCATCATGTCAATTAGGATAACAACCTCCTACGTAAGGACGCTATGCCAGCACTCTAACCATGGTCAAGCATCCACCCAAACTTAGCGCCTAGGGCTAAGTGTGCTCCTCCAAGTGCTTAGCACTCCACCTCCTCAGTAGGTACCTCTCCTAATTGAGCAATAGCCTCCCCCATTTTGTGCACCCGATGGGTTAGTCATCATGTCGATCAGGGTAACAACCTCCTAGGTAAGGGCACTATGTTAGCGCTATAACCAAGGTCAAGTGTCCACCCGAACTGAGCCATCCATATGTCCATGAACCATCACCAAGGGGCTAGGAGACCAAGCACTCCCATAGCAAGGTGAAAACACTTTTGGAGTAACCCCAAAAGCTAACACACACACCCAAATGCATCCAAATATAGAAGTGTTTTAAAAATAGCAGAAAACTTGTCCAATCATAAAACAACTTTGAAAACAAGATTTCGCATTCAAACTTGACATGCCTACACCTCCTAAGATGGCCACACCTATAAATAGACATGTCTAAAAATAGAAATTGCTCAAAAACATAAAAGCAACCTTGTCCATCTGCAACAAAACCTATACATCCGCATGCACACCACACCTACTAAAAATTGGAAAGTTTATAGACATAGAAAAGAAATGCTTCCAAAGATAGAACTGATAAATCCCAACAAATCGGCATGCATACAACTTCTAAAAATAGAAAAATTCCAAAAATAGAAAATTGCCAAAATTAAGATATCATCCTGAAAAGCACATAATATTGTATATGCCAATGAAATTGCGGCACGCGTGCGTGGAAAACTCTGCTAAAAATAGCAATGATGTCGCATGCCAAAAACCTTGAATATGGCATTCTTATTGTCAATCTGAAGATGTTCTAAAATAGCACTCAATGTGATTTTGAACCATAGAACCAAATGATATTCTCACAAACATGTGGAGAATTAACACTAAATTTGAATGGGCAAATTCACTATGAACAAGATAGATGAAACTATAGTTGCAAAGAAATTGCGATTTCTGATTCTTGACTCTGCTTTGGCCTCATGCACATGGAGGGTTGCTAGTTGGACAGGCCCCCATGCCAGCCCAAAGTATCTGACTCTCTCGCATAGTGTAGTCTGTTCATGATTATGTTTCTCATGTTTGACTCTACTACATTTCATGTTGTTTCTTGAATGTTTCTTCCAGTTATTTCCTATAAAGTGATTTAAATTTTTGAGTGACCTCTTCTTATTTCCATTGCATCTGTATTCTCTTTCTAGCACATGGAAGAATAAAATGAAGCATTGTTCAATTCTGACTAAAATCAAATCTAAACAGTCTAAGTTGTTCTTCTTGAGATCTGGGGTGCCAGTGAAATTTCCAATAACATTGATGTTTGCATATTTCTGTAATGACATTTAGATGATTCTCTAACCCAATTTGATTCAACTTTCCATTGCCATTTGGGCAGATATCATATGCCATATATGTCTTGTTTATTCCATATGCAAGGAATGAGATGCAAGTCAATTAAAAGACACTTAAATCAGTAACACGTGGGAAGTCTAAAAATATTGATTAACTTACCTCGATAACATTTTCAGTGACAATTTCTGTGTCCTTGTTAGAGTGCCTGAAAATGCCAATAAATAGGATGTGAGGTCATGTTAAGAGGGAAATCACCTACAGAATGGCATTAACTTCCAACTGGAAAACTTTGGACATGCGAATCTAATTTCAACAGCACAACATACAATCTCTTGCATGGTCAGAACATCAAACAAGAAACCAATGAATTCAGAAAACACCGAAGCATGTCAGTGAAGCAAGGAATTACCATTGCAAGGTCAGCCTTTGATATGCTTCAATAATTTCCTCACTAGTAGAATTTTGTTTTACTCCAATAACTGGTCACATCAAAAAGCAATATTAAGTCCTGCCATGTATTTCATGCCATCTTGCTATAACTTGGATGGCAATCAGTATATGTGAACCATAAAAAATTAATGGCATTATTACTGAAAGGAAAAAATTAGAGATGCATTCATTCCAAATTGAACAAAAACCAAGGAGATACCAATGGACCCAATCTGACAAAAAACAAGGAGCTGCCAAAGAACCCAATACTCGCACTTACACCTATCTCAACTACATACTCTCCCACATGAAATGAAGTACCACCGAAGTAAGTTGACAACGTAAGGTTTATTCTGCATCCTACATATCTAGAAAACAGGGATACTCCAAAACATATGTTTTGGTACTGACCAAAGTCCTCTTGCAGGTCAAACTTCTTGGCTGACACCTTCTATACACTGGACAAGAATAAACTCATAAAAACAGATCAATCTACTTTATGAGATTGCCAAGAAATGTAATAATCAGAGGCAGCACAAATATACAAAAATAAGTCATACTTCCTGTTTTTTCAGAAAGTTTAATCTAGGAAATCATCTATAGCATTGTCAGCCACAGAAAGAAATTATTGTTCAAGGACATATTGATGGACTTCCTGTCAAAAGCTAAAACAATGACAGATATCGAATAAAAAGTTGAATTAATTTTATAGCTCGAGGTGACCACTCTTGAGCTATTAGACCACTTAGTGGTGGAAAAAAAGAGGAATTTCTTCATAAATTGTCTATGGACTTGGCTACATTCTATAAGTTGTAGGTCCAAGATTTGCTACGATCTTTTGAAGTGTATAAGGCATTACTCAACAGCCTAGATCAACAAACAGCTCGTCTTACAACACAGAACCTTGATAAGAAAATGTAGATGTGGCATCATAAATAGGACAAGGTGCAATGTCCAAGATTTACTACTATCTTTACGCCTAATGTCCTAAACTACAAAAAAGTTCTAGCAACAAACATAGACAATTGATGAAAAACTATTAACTTGCCACCACAGCTAGGACTGGAACATACACATTCTTGGCACTCCTCAAAAGGACGATTGGAAAGTGTGGAAATTTTGATCCTTGAACAACCAAAACAGCTGTCAACAAGTTCAGCATACAAAGGAATGTGTAGAAGGTGCCAATTGTTGATGTTTTGGTAGCTGCGGGAGGTGGTATTTTCCTCCTAGACAACTTTTCTTAGAGAAGAAGAAGATTCCAAGAAGTCAAAGGAAGCCCATTGAACGGTTGAAGAACACCCCGGAAAAGAATAAAGTAAAATAGAAGACCACAGAAGAGAAGTCGGCCCATAGGAAATAATAATAAAGTGAAAATATAATTTCCAGGAAGAGAAGTCAGCCCACAGAAAAGAATAAAGTAAATTTGAAGACCCAGAATAAGAAGTCGACCCCAGACAGGCACCCAGATTAGTATAAATACAAGTCTGCGTCAGTTCATTTGTACACACGAACGGTTCTCCTTCTGGAGTGTGCACTAGGCAGTTGCAGTTGTAGGCTGTAGCTGCAACAGTTTTGCTATTTCTGGTCTCTGGTTCTCTTGGAGAGTGTGCCCCACTTGGGGAAGGATATTCTTGGTAGATCTTGGTGATTTCTCTTGTGCGCTACCTCTGGAGGAGTTGCGCTAAGTTTGTGTGGTGTTGCTCAATTGCTTCGTGCCAGTGATCAGTTGCAATGGCAGTTGCAGTTGCAGTAGCAGTAGTAGTTAGCAGCTACCAGTGGCGCCAGCTCTGTGGTGCCAGTTCTAGTGATGCGCCTATCTTGGTGCCAGCTCTATGGTGTGCTATCTTGGCACCAGTTCTGTGGTGTTGATGAGTTGTCTACCCTCGTTAGGGTTTGACAAGAAGAGGAGATAAGTATTTGTTATCAGGGTTCTTCATTGTTGGTTTTCTCTTGTGATTAGAGCTTGTTCATGGTTGTATTAGAGAAAAGTTGGCTGGGTTTTTCCCCGAGTTTGGGGTTTTCCCAGGATAAATCTGTGTCTTCTTGTGCTTGTTTATCTGTTGCTTATATATTTCGGTATATGATTATTGAATGTTAAAAGAAGATAAAAATGCTATAGTAAATCTAATGTTAACGAAACTAATGAAAATCTAACATGGTTTCAGAGCAGGTTTCCTTCAGAACAGTCTAATTGCTGGAAGGAAGATCGTGAGATTTGCCCCATTACTGACATCTGTCACTGCACATGCAATTTCCCACTGCACAGTTTTCTTTGCCAAGCTCGTTGAGCACTTATTATAAAATTGATTGGGACAAACTCCATCACTAATCAACTCGCCCTACTCTAGCGCACCAACTGCACTTCTCAGATTGACTTTCCATCAAAATTGATTTTTTAGGGTTTTAGGCTTGTTGACATTTTCCTGGACAATGAACCTTCTGATTCAGATTTCTAACTTTTTCTTATTGATGTAATGACTCAGATTAGAAGACAAAGTTGGATAGTGTACTTGTATATAAGATGAGGGTGTTTGCAGGAGACGTACACTTGGCAAAAGGACATTTATCCAAGCAGTGACAGTAGATCCAAAGGGATCTTAGATCTAGTACACTCAGAGGAAGCCCAAAAGTTAGAGGCAGCAATGACGATGTCTCCTACAATATAGAACAACTCAAATGGGACAGCAGCAGCTAGACTACAGGTTTGCATATCAGGTTTGCATATCAGGTTTGACATTTTATACTGTTGCAGCCTAAGTAAGTGTTGTAACTAGAATAGCAGTCTTTCGAGTTCCATTACTGTAGAAATTATCTGAGGTCCTATGAGGCTGCCATCTAAGGTCTGTCCTTGACCTTAGTATGACTCTAAGTTTCAACTATATGGCTGTCTTCTTTTGCTGTTTTAGGACAGCAAACAGTCATCCCACTTTCTGTTCAATGTTTTATAGGTTAAGTGCTCTGTTAAGGTGCCCTTGCAAGTGTTTTCTTATCTCAATGTTAGCACATGCAATATAACTTAAAACACATAACACTACCTCTAGAT
>ML792984.1:271258-291230 GCA_009831015.1 Picea engelmannii | reverse complement strand
CAGCTAGTTCTCAGTATTGGCTTGAATATCTCTTGGCTAGGGTTTAAACTATCTGATCAGCTTTTTGTGATGCGCTATCCTTGAGGATTGATGCACTACTCTTTGTTTGGCTATCTAGCCTAGGGTATGCTTCCGGAGGAATTCTCAGTCAAGGTTAAGGTGCTCGGAGGGAGGCTTCGGCCTATGGTTGGGTGACGAAGGTATCGTCAATGGTAAAACGAGCACACCATCTTCTATTCTAACACAACCTCCCCAGGACAGTTCATAGGAGATCAAACTTCAGAGGAGGTCAGCACATGCAGAGGGAGCAGATGGCTCCGGAGATTATATAGACTCAGAGGGAGTCAAGCTTCGGAGGGAGCATGCGACTCAGAGTAAGCCCAATCTCAGAGAGAGTTAGTGGCTTAGAGACTTTCATTCAGAAAGTATTCCTCCTCAGATTCAAATTGGAGAGAGAGACGTCTTCCAAGACTAATTGACAAGTGCCGTGAGTTGAGGAGGCTAGATCGAAGCTTCAAAGGCTTCGAGGAGATATGAGACCTCTTGGGAGGATTCCCCCGCTTTAGTGACAGAGGAGGAAGCCAGTCAGAAGGACTGGGATATGGATATTTTCCTTGGTTCTGAGACCAGAAGGGAAGTCAGTGGTGACTTTCAAGTTGATCTACAAGATCAAGCATGTTGCAGATGGCAGCATAGAGATGTACAAAGATTGATTTGTGGCCAGAGGATTCTCCCAGCAAGAGGGAGAAGATTATGACGAGACACTTGCTCCAATAGCCAAAAGCAGTGTACATAGAGCAGCCACAAGATACATGAGAAGGAGTCTCATGTCTACAGATTGAAGAAAGATTTGTACGGGCTTAAGCAGGCACCCAGGGCAGGATATGCCAGATAGTTAGTTTGATGAGCTTGGGGATGGTTACCCCTTGATATTGGATGACATGTTTCTTACAGGTGATGAGAAGCTCACAGATGGGTGCAAGAGGGAACTCACTTCAAAATTCGAGATGAAGGATCTAGGTTTGATGCATTATTTCTTGGGATTGGAGGTGTGGCAGAGGCCAGATGATATTTTCCTTAACCAAGGAAAATATACTGTTGAGATCCTGCAGAGATTCGGGATGATGGACTGCAAGTCCATGGCGACATCTATGATGACAAATCTGAAGCTCTTGAGTGATTCATCTTCAGATTTGGTGGATCTCGTGATGTACAGATAGTTGATTGGATCCTTGATGTACCTGGTTAACACCAGGTCGGACATATGTTTTGCAGTGAATGCTTTGAGTCAATACATGGTTGAACCTAGACATGTACATTGGATAGCAGCAAAACCTGTGTTGAGGTACCTACGTGGTACGATTGGATATGGATATGTCTCGGATGTAGAAATGAAGTTGCAGGGTTATACAAACTATGACTGGGCAGGGAGTGCAATGGACCGAAAAAACACCTCAGGGCGTTGCTTCAGTTTGGGATCAAGCGTGATCTCATGATTGAGCAGGAAGCAGACGTCAACGGCACTCAGTACAGCAGAGCAGAGTATATTGCAGCCAGTGTTGCAAGCCGTGAAGCAGTGTGGCTCTGGAAGTTACTTGCGGGGTTATTTGATCTAGAGTTGGAGCCAACTTTGATACATTGTGACAATCAAAGTTGTGTGAAGTTGTCAGAGAATCTTGTGTTTCATGACAAGTCGAAGCATATAGAGATCAAATACCACTACATCCAAAACATGGTGCAAAGAGGAGTTGTGGAGCTTCGTTACATATCTACTAATGAACAGATAGCGGACATTCTCACCAAGCCTCTATCTAGAATGAAGTATGAGTACTTTAGAGACAAGCTTGGCGTGATACAGAATGTCCACCCTCGTTGAGAGGGAGGCTTGATGTTTCTCCTCCACTCGTCTTTCCCCTCTGGCCAAGGGTTTCCCAAATCAGTCATGTGAGGTGACTAAGGAAGTAATGTATAGTCAGGTATAGATCTTGCCTATGCCATGTGAGGTGGCTAGGTGTGAATAAGATTTGTATCAAGTCTTACCTACACCATGTGAGGTGGCTAGGTGTGAATAAGACTAGTAGCATAGCCTTGCCTACACCATGTTAGGTGGCTAGGTGTGAATAAGACTAGCAGCATAGCCTTTCCTACACCATGTGAGGTGGCTAGGTGTGAATGGGGCTATGGTCGTAGTCTTGCCTACACCATGTGAGGTGGGTAGGTGCGAATAAGACTACTGGGAGAGGAGAAACATCACAGCTCGGTACAAGTCTTGCCTATGTCATGCGAGGTGGCTAGGTGTGAATAACACTTGTGGCAAGTCTTGTTTACACCATGCGAGGTGGCTAGGTGAGAATAAGACTTGGAGCATGGTCTTAGACCATGGAATAGCCTTGCCTAAGCCATGCGAGATGGTTAGGTGTGAATGGGGCTATGGAGGCAATCTTGCCCATACCATGCAAGGTGGATGGGTATGAATAAGACTGCAAGAAAAGAAGAAGGAACATCACAGCACAGTCAGGAGGACTATGACAGTAGTTGTGTATTACTAGCGGTGGTTGTGTATCACTGGACAGTAGTTGTGTACTATTGTGGCAGTGGTTGTGTACCACTATGACAGTAGTTGTGTACTACTATGACTTGGCAGCAGTTGTGTTCCATTGGATGGCATTGTAGTAGTTGTGTGCTACTAGTTGATTGCCATGTAGTCGTGGAGACTGCTAGACTGCTTGGAAGTAGTTGTGTGCTACTGATTGATTGTCACATAGTCATAGAGACTGTGGCAGATGATTCGAGCTACCGATGGCATGGTAGTAGTTGTGTGATACTAGTTGATTGCAGAGTAGTCAGTGGACTATTGGATGAAGACATCATGGAAAGATACCTCCCTAGCTAAGAGGGAGTGTTGATCGATAGTTGCGGGAGGTATTTTCCTCCTAGACAACTTTTCTTAGAGAAGAAGAAGATTCCAAGAAGTCAAAGGAAGACCATTGAAAAGTTGAAGAACAACCCAAAAAAGAATAGAGTGAAATAGAAGACCACAGAAGAGAAGTCGGCCCACAGGAAATAATAATAAAATGGAAATATAATTTCCAGGAAGAGAAGTTAGCCCACAGAAAAGAATAAAGTAAATTTGCAGACCCAGAATAAGAAGTCGACCCCAGACAGGCACCCGGATTAGTCTAAATACAAGTCTGGGTCAGTTCATTTGTACACAAACAATTCTCTTTTTGGAGTGCACACTAGGCAATTGTAGTTGCAGTTGCAGCGATTTCACTATTTCTGGTCTCTGGTTCTCTTGGAGAGTGTGCCCCACTTGGGGAAGGATATTCTTGGTGGATCTTGGTGATTTTTATTGTGCACTACCTCTGGAGGAGTTGCACTAAGGTTGTGTGGTACTGCTCCGTTGCTTCGTGCCAGTTATCAATTGCAGTTGCAGTTACCAGGTACCAGTGGCGCCAGCTCTGTAGTGCAAGTTCTAGTGATGCACCTATCTTGGTGCCAGCTCTATGGTGTGCTATCTTGGTGCCAGTTATGTGGTGTTGATCAGTTGTCTACCCTCGTTAGGGTTTGAAAAGAAGAAGAGATAAGTATTTGTTAACAGGGTTCTTCATTGTTGGTTTGCTCTTGTGATTAGAGCTTGTTCATGGTTGTATTGGAATATTCTCTCTAAGAAAAGTTGGTTGGGTTTTTCCCCGAGTTTGGGATTTTCCCAGGATAAATCTTTGTGTCTTCTTGTGCTTGTTTATCTGTTGCTTATATATTTTAGTATATAATTATTGAATGTTAAAAGAAGATAAAAATGCTATGGTAAATCTAATGTTAAGGAAACTAATGAAAATCTAACACCAATAAGAATATATTGCAGACGGCCAAAGACACCTGTATATAGATAGTTTTGACTAACTTGCAATATCTATCTTCAAATGTTTTTAGCCTGAAAACAATTGTAGGTGAGGACTATTATCACAGAATCTAGCACTTGTGCAAAGCCTTCACAAGATGCTAAACTTGCATAACAATTGGAAATAATTGTCGTTGTCACCTAGGCAAGTACTTCCCTCATTTTAGTGATGGAAAGAGATCCAACACAAAAGAGGCTTCCCTTGTGACCTCAAGGGATCCTATAGCAAGCTAAGGACAAGTCTACAAGCCCCTATATTGGTCACTTGATGAGATAGGCTAGGTCAAGGGCAAAAAATAAGGACAAGGCGAGATAATTGATCAATTCAGTGTATGTGAAGTATTTCAATGTTTCCAAACAATTATCAAGTCTAATCAATGCAAAAAATGATTCCCGAAACACTAACTATCAAGTGAAAAAGAGTTGCTGTAATGAAATTGCAGCAATTGACAATGTTATAATATCAGTAAAGTATATTTTGTAACAGCAGCAAGAAATCAGCTCTTAAAATTAGCAAATAAATTCTCAAAATATAACTCTTAATGAGAAGAATAAGATCCAACTGTCAAACAATGATTTCAGCCTTCTTTAACCATGATATTAAGTAAGTTATCAGCAATTTAACCAAGCCCTAATGGCTGTAACTAACTTTTATAACAGCAGCAACTCAATGAGTTAATTTGCAAGTCGTTGGGTTAGATTGAGCACAAGAATATGATTAAGCATCCACAGAGGGTGAGTTTATTAGGGTTTGTAAACACTTGTAAGCAAGGAGGCTAGTGTCATTTTCCCTCCTTTGGACAAATAGAATCAAAGCAAACTCTTGGAAGCTTGCTAAAGGCAAGAGATGGGGTTGAAGATCCACACTTGGAATTATACCATCATAAAACTGAGCCAAACCTTCTAGGTAACAAACCCTAGGGGTTATACCGTCATAAACCCTGGGTGTCGTTTTCTTTCTCTAACGTCTAGCAACAAGATCATAATTGAACTAGATCAAACCTTAGAGGTTATACAATCATAAACCCTAGGTCTTGAGCTAGCCAAAGACAAACCCTAGGGGGATAAACAATCTTAACACCTAGACTATGTCTTAAATGCTTTAACAAATTAAGATGAATAAAAATAGGGAGGGGGATAAACAATCTTAATCCCTCCTAGGGTTTCTAGCAAAATTGAACCTAGCATATAAGGTAACATGCAACAATTAACCATCTAATAGAGCATCCAACAAAATATACCATGAACAAGCATTAATACTTGAAGAAGAATACCTACTAGATCAAGCGCTATGCATGAGGAAACCCTAGCTCAACATTCATCCATCAAAACAAGAGAAAGCAGGCAAACAAGATCATCCTCCCAAAAGTGCACACAAGTACTCCATAGAAAATTAAAGAAGAGAGAAAAGAGTAGTAGTGATGAATCACAAGTGATGAGTTTTGATTTACAAAATAGAGCGCCAGCCTCTTTATATGAGGCAAACCTAGCGCTATATCTCTCAAGAAGCCTCAAACAATAGATAAACATGCTAATACACCAAAATATGTCCTCCAAGGACACGTGTGGGTGGCGTCATGCTCCAAGAGGGTGTAGGAGGCCTCCAAAGGCCGCATCTCATCGTCAAGTGGTGTAATCAAGGTGGAAGTCATGTCTCCTCATCAAAGGTCATGTCATACATCAAGGACCCAAGCCATCAAATAGGCAAGCAAGCCCCATCATCATCAAAGCATCCCAACGCATGATGTCATCATCAATGTGCTCAATGTCCAAGGTGAAGAGGCCAGTGTCCAGGTGGAAAGAGGGCGCATCATCTCTCTGAATGGTGTCCAATCATCTCCCAGTGCAACGTCCTCCATCCAATGTATAATAAGCTCGAGGGTGCACTACCGAGGATGTGAGCTTCTTGCCCATCTATTGACCAATATGACCATATCTGCAAAATAATAGCTCATATGTCCATCGTCCAAGGTCCAGGAGGTGTGAAAGGATATGTTTGAATGTGCCAAGTCATCATGTGACCCAACACTCAGCATCACACGTACCATGTCCTGTATAAAATGCACAACATCATGGGTGAAAGCATGGGAACGTCCTCCAAAGGACCATGTCAAGTGCACCCAAGTCAGTCAAAGCCATAGAATCAAGTAAGACCAACAATCACAAGGTTCAAGAGTCCTTAGAAACATATAAAGTAGGCCATCACTTAATACAGAAGCCACATAAGCAATTCACATTAGATATACCCTTCAAACTTCACATTAGCTCAAGACTTTATGCAATTTGGCAAGTTTAGGTATGGAAGGACGGTGGACCATCAAAACACCCTATTAGGTGTGCCAGTACCCAGGTAGAGGGATATTTCCCGAGAAACCTATCTAAGTGTAAGTATGGTGAATGAAAACGTGTTGGGCTGACTTCATGGTGATCGTGTCATTAACATGCAAAGTATCGTACTTGATCCATTTCCATGAGCACCTATGTAGAGGGAGCGCTTGTTGTTTGAGATACCCTTTCCTCGGTAATGTGTGTATTCCAAACCCCTTTCTTGCCTTTTGATATTCATTTTTACGCATTGCAAGTCCCCTTTTCACGTTTCAAGCATCTTATTCTTTCGTTTTCTTGTTGGGATTAAGTCCATTTATTTGATATCCGTTCGATGCATTAGGACTAGGTGTGATTGCCTCATGGCGAGGGGGTAGAGCTCAAGCTAGCCTTTGGCTATTCATTATCCCACCTTTCTTTATTTCTTTTATAACATTCTTTCTTTGTTTTTTTTATAGCAGTTGCATCAACCTCGACATTCTAGCCTTTGTTCTCATAGGAGAATGAACCACGGGCCTTTTTGGTGTGTTATCCCCATTTTTGTGGGATAACTAAGGAGATTATGTCTCGAGACCCTCGGGTTGCAGATATGGAGTGCTAAGAGACTACATGACCAGCAGTATCCACTTGCGCAGATGGAGACCCTTCTCACCACCACAGAGGTCAAGATTTTCAGATGGCATCCACCACACCAGCTGGCTTCCGAGAGGCATTAGGCCTTGCTCCATGAGATACAAGTCAAGTATTATGGTGAGTGTCATTTCAATATTTGAGGCATTTGAGTATGTTGTATCTTAGACTGCTTTAGATTTCATGACATATGCTTGGACATTACGCCTTTTGCCATGTTTCACCTTGGTGGTTGACATTGTGCCCTAGTAAGTGGTCTTCCTCGGGAATGGGTTTGCTACTAGGAACTCCCTTGAAGAACCATCATACCGTTCCTGGCCATACTTACAACTTTTCATCATTTAAACCATCCATTTCCTTATCTCTTGGGATTTTAGGGTGTATTGACCCAAGAAGGGGTTGTCCCTCATTCTATGGGAAGAAGGGGTTGAAGGCCCAGAGGGATTGTTGTTGGGTAAAAGATAAAAGCCTATATATAAACCTTCTAAATGCTTCACCCAGGGATCCCCCAAGAAAGCAATGAAATGCTTATCTGTAAGAAAAGGGGGACCCACAAGAATAAATGATAGAATGCTTAGGGGGTTAGTTGGAGGATAAGAGGTCTCATTACTGGTCGGCCTATCATGATCATGGGTATCTTGCGGTATGACATTACCATCATCTGGCCACCAAGCCAAGGTAGTGGCTCTCAGTTGCACAACTGAGAGAAAGGGGGTCTCATCACGAACCAACCTTCTCATTTCCGCAAGGTATTTGTGAGTGACATTGTCATTATCTGGACACCATGCTAGGACAATGGCCTTCAACTAATCCTTAAAACATGAAAGAAACAAAGAATGGCAAAACGATGGGCTTGGAAAAATTGCATTGCAAACGAAGGTGCCACACACCCTCTATAAAAGCACCCATGAATGAGACACTACAACCCCTTGTATGTCATGAACCCCATGTCCATTGAGTCTTGATCCTTAACCACTTGATCCACTTTACATGGCTTAGAGAGGGATCACTTGGGAAACACTCCTTGACCTAGGGAAGATTTGCCCAATAGGACAACTCGTCAACCCTCCCATATCCAAGCTTGGCAAGTCGCATAATGTCTTTGAGCACTTACTTGTTTGACAAGGTAATCTTTGATGCACATGCTTAGGTGGCTCATTTATTGACTTGATTTACTCATCGTGATATTTTGACTTGAGATCCTTGGAGGGCGTGCTTATTTGTCTTTATAGGACCTAGTTGGTGGACAGTTTTGGAGGAACAAGCCTAGCTTGGGCTTCCATGGGGCTTGAAGCCCACGGGTTGGATGCCAAGGGCCCGCATGCCGGATGAGAGAGACATACCTTCAAAGGCCTAGAAGACATTGTGGACAACATGACCTAGCCCTCACAGGCCAAACGTTTTTCCTAGAAGATAAAAAACGTCACCTTTGGAGGCATGATGTCATCTAGGAGGGATAGGGTTTGGTGGTGAGGTTATTATTCATTGACACAAGGACGTCTTGAGGAGAATGGGGCTTTGACCATGAAGAAATGACCTAGATGAATGACATGTGGCTTTGGAAAGCCTAACTACACTTCTCCAACACCAACGACTTGCTCCCAGTGTCAAAACGTTCCCTAAAAGGGTGACGTCACCTTAAGTTAGGGTTTTTTGTGTGTAAAAGTAAATTTTAAGTGAATTGTTTAATATTATTTGTGTAAAGGGGCAAAATTAGGGTTGTAGTCTTGTGGTTTACCCTAAAATTATGTGGACAAACTATTTTGGTGACATTTTGTATAAATAGAGATCATAAGATCTCATTTCATATCACATCTCTCCCATTTGGAGAGGCCTTGGACTGAAATTTTCGCTATCTTTGGCTAGTTTCTCTCTTGTGGTCTTGTGTATGGCTATATTATTGGTTATTGGTTGATGGAAGTGATGCACTAGCCTTGGAAGGCTCTTCTTTGTTATTGTGGTGGTTTGTCTTAGCATTTTTCCTTGAATTGGTAAGGCCTTTTACATTGTGTTGTCATTTGTTATTCAAATCAAGGTTATTTTGCTAGAGCTAGGTGGGAAGTATAAGGGCATACACCCCCACCTTAGTCCATCATTTTATGCTTACATTTTATTGGTTTAACAAGGGTTTGCTAAGAGAAGTATAAGTGCATACACCCTCTTAGCCTAAACCCTAGCTAGGAATACTTGCCTTGGGGAGTAAGAGGATTTACGCCCCCAAGGAGGCAGTACCTCTAGCTCTTTCTTTCTTGACTCCATTAACCCAATCATTAAAGGCACTAGTCATCACTTGTTGCATTGGAGATATAAAATTGTTGTTTTGGGAAACGTGAAATTTCGTGATTTTGAAGTTGTTCCTAGTGGAATCAAATCTATGCTATAAATGCTTGTTTGAGCCACTAGGGCATTTTATTTCTCCAAGTATTTCTTGTTGTTGTTACAAATTTAACCTACAGCCATTAGGGTTGCAGAAAACCCTAACCAAACTCTTCAATAACTCCCAATTTAACTGTTGAAAATTGCCTAAAATCTGCCCACATAATCTACTGAGTACAATGCATCTTTTGGCAAGTTTGGAGCAAGTTTTAGTGGTTAAATCTCTTGCTGTAATAACAAGCTTGTTACAGCCATAAGGCTGATAAATATCACTACAGTTAACTTTTTATGACAGCCTTGATTTTTGTGCTAAAGTCTTGTTCTATCATTGTTGAGCTAAACTAGTTTTTACTAGCTTGTCTCGTGCTTATTCAGTTGGACTTTTAGCACTTATATTGCAGCCCTTATTATCTTTTATGTACTGATATATATCATTGATTATTGTTGCAATTAAGGACAAGAAGTTTAACTTGCTTGTCCACCTATCATTACTATATGCAAGTGTGGTTTTTCTTGTGTCTCGGGCAGGTACAAACACCCTTTGCAGGCATCCAAAGACTTGGCAACCTTGGAACACCCGGAGACGAGTCATCAAAACCACTTTCCTCTTCCATGAGTTTATGTTCCCTGAGTTTTATGAGTTTATATTCCATGATTTTTTAATAAGCCAAGTTATTGTTGAGATTTGCTGCTAGTTTTGCAAGTCTCCAAGTTGACTTTCCATTTGAGGTTTGCCTAGTCGTTGTGGAGTCCGAATTGTGTGACATTGCCCGAAACATGTACATGGCCCTATCTCTTTGAARCTAATGCCATATCTCTTCTGGCAAAATTGCCGAGAACATGCACCCAGCCTAACTCTTTGAAACTCRTGTCATTTAGGTGGGGCAAACCACAATGATAATCAATGTTGTAATATTTSGGGATTCACCGATTAATGGCCGAGTCAAATGGAAACTGAGAAATTGGTTGAAAAAATAGACCAAAATTGCCTGCACCAAAAAAGAGTAATTTTTTCAAATAAATCGTGATTTAGCCAATTAATTGCCGACTTTTCTCTTTTCTCTTTTCTATTTTTTTACTGTGCCAATTTTCCTCCTTTTACAATTTTTCCTTGATTTCTTTTCCGACCATTGCGAAGTTATTGTTCAGTCTGACTGTCGCAACACTAACCCGAATAGAATCCTAGTGGACGGCTTAACAATCCATCGAACTCACCAGTTAACCAATGCCACATTGGCAATGTGCGAAAAAAATTGACCGGCATGTTGATATACTATATCCATTATTAGACCCCGATTTACTATTGGGTCCTGTACCCTATATGATCTGTACCAATTTAAGGCTTGCATGAGTTGTTTCAAATATATGTTTGTTAAATTTAATTGATAGTCCTAGGGACTCCTGCACAATGAGCATTGTATAAAAACAATATTTCAGAAAACTAGAATACATGCGGATGAATGTCTTGACTTACCATCGTAGTGAGATCTGGGGAAACTTGTGGGCAGTATAAACAGCTGCCATATAACAGACAGGACCACCAGAAAGGTCGGGATTGCATAGCGCTTGGCGATAACAGCCGCTGAAGCCATTGCTCCTCTGCTTTACTGTCGCATTCACATAAGGTCTCAGATTCTGAGTGTTGTGGAAATGAATGCAGAAAGAGAGTTACTAGTTGCTGCTCTCTTATAATTTTGTTTGTTTGGGTATTTTTCGCGATTATTTCTTAGCCGCCGGCATTGTTGGGTTTCAATCGCGTTGATTACTGCGAAGAACATTGTGAATCTAGGCCTACCGGTTTTGAAGATCTGCGATAAAATTGTGTAGGGAACAGTTTGGGCTTTTTTCAAAAATAAAGCAAGGGCTATAAAAAGTAAACGCTTTTTCTTTTAGAAAAAACTCACGTTTATAGATTGTGAGCTAAATATAGAACATAATTAAAATTAAGAATCCAAAGTGAACAAAAGACATTACTAACTTTAGCTTAGAGAGATGGAGGGGAGAGGCGAAAGACATTACTAACTTTAGCTTAGAGAGATGGAGGGGAGAGGCGAGGCTCCTATCTCCACTTCACATGCTTAGTGCCTAGGTTGTGTGCAGGGTTTCATTTTAAAAAAATATAAAATAAAAGGTTAAGAGTGGGTTTTGTGTAGGGCTTCAAAGGACAAAGTATTCTATGTAGGTTTATTTTTATTTTAAGTAAGTTCCTTTAATGATAAAGGAAATTAATTTTGGAAGGTCAAATATATGTCTTAAAAAGGTTATATATCTATTAGATTTTGAATATAACTTGTTTATATGGTACTATCTCATTTCAATTATTGTTTCACAAAGCAATAAATATAGAGATGAAAAGAATAAAATTACTTGGAAGAGTGAAAATGAGATTGTGTTGAAGGGCAAGTAAAGGTGTTTTTCATAAATTGTATGGTATTGTCTTTATAGATTTTATCAAATGTTGTTATCGATCTTTCTTTGTAGGTTTTATCAAAAGCTAATACCATTTTATTTGATTTCATAAATTTTAACCACGACGATGATTTTCAACATTATCTTTGTAGGTTCTATCGAGTTGTATCACTAATCTACCTTTGTTTCATAAGTTTTGGCAACAATCACAACTTTAATCTAATAAATAGATAAAGAAAGAAAATTAATAATCTACATAATTTTTAATATATAAATTTTATATTGAATTCACCAATAATTTTATAAAACAAAAAAACACACAACAAAATTCAATCATTAACAACCCAAAACCATATGGCATAAATGTTGAGAAAAAAAACAATTAAGTTAACCCCAATTTGAGTCTTCTCTTATCCATGAAACTATTACTGACTTCAACATTTTTTGTTGTTTTAATGTAGTGAACAAAAAGGAGGAATGGCACCAATAAATAAAACTTTTTTTTTTGTTACTAAGATTTTGGTTTGAGGTGGCGATAATCTACTTTTGCTACAAGCTAATGAAATATAATCACATGAATTATTGTATTTTATTGTATATTCTTATGTATAGTTAATGAAATATAATCACATGAATTATTGTATTTTGTTGTATATTCTTATGTATTGCACATATTTATATACTTTCCTTGAAAAATCGCCTCTCTTAGGAGCTTCCTTGCATATATTCTTTTTTAGAAGCTTTAGTATTCTATAAATTTCATTTATTGTATTTTATTAGAGACATGGTAAAGCTTGAACACTCTCCTGCATTTTTGTACTCTTTATATATAGTAATACAAATGAGTGTACAACAAATGCACATTATAGCAATCTCCTCTACTCTCATACTTAGCTCTCTTGAGTGCGTGAGTATTCACGTTACTATAGTGTGCATATCAGTTGTTATCAAAACCTAGCAAGCATGGCCTTTAGATCTAGTCACCTCAAGGGTTTCTATCTCTTACCCTTACTAGGTCTAACAACATTCAACATTATTTGATCAAGGCCCTAAACCTAGTCTCCTCAAGGATTTCTATCTCTTACACTATACTAGATCTACTCTCCTCGACAAGTTTTATCTTTTAAGAGTTGCACATTGGAGAAATTGACACCCTCTCTTCCTTGGTATGGTATAGCACGAGCCATAACTTATTAAGGTGAAATCTTCTCAATCTAGCTCGAAAGCATGAACTATAAAATGCATTGGAAAGATTGAAGCGAGATATTCCACATTGTGTAGGGGCATTGAACTAGTTCAACAACTTTTGCGGCCCAAAAACCCCTCAAAAGGATAAAAAATTAATTTTTTTAATTTTTGATGTGAAACTCTCGAATTTGTAATCTATTGAAGCTGGCCCAAAACTAACATTAATTGGCTTTGGAACTATCATTTGTAGCCTTTGATAATTGATCTAAGATAGAATGACTCTAAGGGGTCCATGGGATGTTGAATCAACACATCAGCCAATCGATAATATTTCCCTTAAATAGATCATCATTGGTTAGGTTCAAAACCATACCAAGATGTTGCAGGGAATGATACAAATCTTTCAAGAGATTCTCCTACAAAATTGTCCTGAGAAGAACACAATACCATCGATTTCTTTCTAGCTAGAGGTAAAGTTATTGGTCCCTAAGTTTGATGACAACATAAATGGTAAGAATCTTATGTTGCACAATATGGAGGCATATTTCAAGACTTGGCCTATTTATACACATGCAAATAAAAATCCTAGCTATTAAGATCTATATGGAATAAATTTTCCATGATTTGTTGGCTATTGAAGAAAGGAAAATCATATGTTGGGTTGATTTCACGTGTGCCATGAAGATGGGATTTTACCTTCATGGTTATTGGGAGAACCTATTGGCACAATTGCTTCAACGCATGTGATTCACATAATCCATCTAACAATACATAGATCCATTCAACAAGCTTTGGATCAAACTTGGAACTGTAGACATGGAAGAGGTACTCAAGATCAAATTTCTTTATGGATTACTTCCTAGTGTTAGGACAAAAATAACTATGTTTGAAGTATATTCTTTAAAAAAAACCTACAAGCAATCTGTGTATGCCAAAAAGAAGTTCAAACATACATTTTCAAATAAGAGATCTAGCAGTACTAGTGAATCTTCCTAAAAACCTTCCACCTCCAAGACTCCATCCAAGCCTAATGAGTAGGGGGTTTAGGCTAGTCCTCTTCATTTGTGAGTAAAAGAAAGTACTGGAAGAATCATAAAAGGTTTGGTCATTCCATTGATGAATGTAAAACTCTTTGGGATAAGAAAGAGTCTATGGCTCTTCTCAGAGAACAAAAATATGAAGACATCGCTCTCCTCATTGAACGATAATACAAAGATGCAAAGATTATGGTTAGCAATCTAGGTGCTATAAATCCAAAGCTTGTCTTGATGACTAGAGACGATGCAGCTAGTCCAAAGGAAGCACTTTTCCACTCAAAATGTCAAGCAAAAGATTACTTTGTTTTCTTATCATTGATAATGACAATCATAAAAACCTAGTATCTCAAAATCTAGTTTCAAATTTACAACTTCTTATTATAGTCTATCTTATTCCTTATCACTTCAATTATATGTTAGGAATACAATGCTAGCCGCAAGACAATGTGCAATCACTTTTTCCTGGACCCTTTAAGGATATAGTTCATTGCAATGTCACTCCACTTGACCATTTTAAGTTGATCCTTAGGAGTCTCACTAGTATGATCAATATGTCATTCATAATGTGCAACACGACACATACATACTCCATAAATGTGGTAAGGTGTGCAAACTCATCACTACTTTTTATTTGACAATCTCTCCTTTATGGAAATCAAGAACTAAAACATGTTAATATGCATAAGTACTTAGCACTTGGTGTTGCCCAGCAAGCAAAAAAATATAACTTGGGGAAGCTCACTCCTTCTAGTACTTAAGTTATTATATATGCATATTCATATGTTTTTTAAGAACCTATATGATTGCCTCCTCTTTGAACCATCCAAAACAAAATGGATTTGGTTCCAAGTTCTTCACTCCCCATTTTTTTCTACAAATCACACCATAATTGTTGAAAGTGAAAAGACCAAGAAGCAATTGCAAAAACTTATTGAAGATGGTAAGATATATCCTAGAACTTCTCTGTGTGTCTCCTTGATCTTCATTATACCCAAGAAAGAGAAAGATGAATGGAGAATGTGCACCAATAATAGAGCATCGAACATGATCATTATGAAAAAACAATACCTAATGCCTAAGATCAATGATCTCATGTACCAATTAAAGGGGGAAAATATTTCAATAAAAGTAATCTAGCTTGTGGTTATAATCAAGTACATATGAATCCTTCAAATGCTTGGAAACTAAGTTTCCAAACAAAATATGGTGTTTATGAGTGGTTAGTCATGCCTTTTAGTCTTACTAATTCTCCAACCAAATTTACAAGAATAATCAATGATATTTTTGCCCACATTTGTGGGAAGATTATAGTGGTATATATGGATCATGACATATCAGTCTATAGTATCATCGAAGAAAACCATATTCAACATATTTAGATTTCTCTTGATTTGTTGTGGCAACATAAATTGTAGGCTAAAATGAAGAAGCCATTCTTTGGGAAAGCTTTCATTCATTATTTGGGTTTTGTTATTGACCACAATGGTAAATGAGCATATACAACCAAAATCAAAGCCCTTCAGGATTGACCCATTCCATCTAATACCATGGATCTAAAAAATGTCCTTGCTAGTATGAATTTCTATAGAAAATTCATTTGACATTTCTCTCCCATTACTTGCTACTTCATCAACTCTCCAATCAAAATCATTTATTTTGGAATGCTACAACAACTAAATCATTTCATCAGCTCAAGAATACCCTTTGCTAAGCTCCAATGCTTTCTCTTCTCAATTTGCACCATATTTTTGAGATAGAGACATATGCATCAGATTATGCCATAGGCTTTGTTCTCGAGTAATGAGGTTGGCCAATTGCATATCAGTAAAAAATATTTATTGTTGCAAAGAAAACTACAACACATATGATAAATAAATTTATGCATTGTTTCAAGCACTCAAATAATGGAGGCATTGCCTCCTTGGTAAGGAAACATTCCTTCACACTAATCATCGATCCCTTATGTTTTTTTAAATTCACAATCTAAGACTTATAAACAAAGGCACTTGAATGAGGTTCTCATCTTCAACAATTTAATCTCATTGGTAAATACAAAAAGGGGATTGTTAATAAAGTTGTGGATATGTTGAATATACCTCCTTATAAGGTTTTGCATATTTTGAATACCAAGTATGTTGTATATGAAGATTGGGAGTAACTCTATCCTTTAGATCCACACTTTGAGATGATTCTCACCTCTATACAACAATTTATAGTTGGTAAATTTAACCCAGTGTTCTCGTTTATACAGTCAGACATAGTTTGTTGCACAAATTAAATTATCTTTGTGTTCCATCATGCCTCACATTCATTAGAGAGGTATGCTCCTCTTTGCATGGTGGTCATTTTGGCACATTGAAGACTTTGCAACATTTACACAAATATTTATATTTCCCTTTTATGAGAAAGCATGTGGAAGATTTTATTAGGAGACGTTCATTATGCAACCAATCTAAACCTTCTAACAGATGTTCATTGTGCAACCATATCCATGGAATTTATTAGTGGATTGTCCACTACTCTTTAGAAGCATGTTTATATATTTGTTATTATATGTGGGTTTTCAAAAATGGTTGTACTTATTCCCTACAACAACACTATGGATGCTTCAAAAGTTGTTGAGTCATTTTTCTACAATGTATGGTTCCACTTTGGTTACCACTCACCATTATTTTTTATCATGACTCCAAATTTATTAGCCACTCTTGGAAAACCTTGTGGAATATTTTAGGTTTTTAGTCAAGGTTCTCTACATCATTTCACCCACCAACTAATGGTCAAATTGAGGTAGTTAATCAATCCTTAGTTAATTCCATTTGTATCTATCATCAATAGAATAAGCAATGGGACACTTATCTTCATGTGTTGCAACATAGTTACAATATAGTTATCCATGTCTCCATAGGTCACTCTCCATTTGAGATTTGTTATGGGTACAAACCCCTTGCTTCCTAAGAGATTCTAGCAACTTTACCCAAAACTTCTTCCTCTCCTCAATAAAATGAACAAACTAAAGCATCTTCTTTTGTTTAGAATTTGGTTAAAATCCTTTTGCAAGTTCACGATACATCATTGCAAAATTAAGCAAAATATAAAGAGCTTCATGATCAATAAAGAGTCCCCCCATATTTTCAAACTAGTGGTAAATTTTGGCTTTACTTGGATGAAAAAAATTATTCAAATCTCAACAACATCATTGGCTTGAACCTATTTGGTATAGGTCTTATACTATTTTGCAGTAGATCAGAGAAACTGCTTTTCAGGTGAGATATCCCCTCTCAAAGTGTTGTACATGATGTTGTAAATGTGAGCCAATTTATGATTTATGAGCCACCACATTTGGAGGACGAAGTTGTCATCCCTCATCCTTAAGACACCATTCTATATTTTCAACCTCCTTTGGATGAACATAATCTTATTGATGTTTTCACATGTCCCACTAGGAATAAATCCACCACCACTTATTTAGTGGATGTCCCAAACAACATTGGAGCAACACTTCCCGTGTGTACAACAAAAGTTGGGGACAACTTCCTCTAGGCAAGGAGAAAATGACAAGACATGGTCACATGGACTATCACACTTTATTGTATATTCATGTGTATTTCATATATCTTTAAGTACTTTCCTACACGATTCCTTCTTCTAAAAGCTTACTTATATATCCTTCTTCTTATAAAAGCTAGATTCCTTCTTCTAAAAGATTACTTACATATCCTTCTTCTTATAAAAGCTTCCTCATTTTATTTTATTGGAGATATGGCCAAACTTGATCACTCTCCTATAATTTTGTACTATTTGTATGTGATAATAGAAAGGTCAACACCTCCTACATCTTTATGGGTGCAAAGAGCACCTCATTTCTCTTGGCCTAACTATGGAAGATATAAGAATGATGACAAATCTAATGATAGTGGAAGACCTTGGTTAGGTTAAGGATCCATATTTATGTATAAGAGTTTTGAGTTCTCAAACTCCCATAATTATAAAACAAGCATGACATAGATTGATTCAAAGACACTAAAAGCCATTATTACCATTAGAAACTCGGAGAGGGTGCATTTTCAAGGTGGAATAGATATCAATGAACCAATCCCGATTGGAAATGTGTTCGAAAAGTCACCGGGAAATGGTGCATTTTTAATAGTGTTTATCCTACACTTATCATCAAATAATCTCATATCTATATTATTTCACTAAGAGGTGCATTCCCTGTCATATAATAACAAGCCACATTCACGGTTGACCTCTCTTCCCATATACTATTTTTTAAGGTGAATAGAACTACCATAGACTATTTAAATCTTTTTGTACCGTATTGGATTAAGGTTTGAACTTCAAGGATTGTTATCCCTGGCTCAATAGATCTAGGCTCACATGGATATATGTTAGTGTAGAACAATTTTATTGTATTTACAATCATATCACATATATATGTGTTGTCCTCATACCCTAGATAATGAAGCATAATATGCATCATATTAGTTGGTTTCAAGTCAAGAAGTGTGATGTCAGCTTACCTTGAATTATGTTCTCTTGTTCAAATTCCTTCTCATGCTCTTCTTCCCATGAGATAACCTTTATGCATCTAGTCATCCCATGTAATGGTGTTGCTATCTTAGAGATCCTACTAAAAATTTCTTGATGTTGCACGTTAAACCTATAAAACTCCTATTTTTAATTACAATCTTTGAGGATGACCAATTAAGAATGGGTTTTTTATTGTATAAATCAACGTGGATTTCTCCTTCACCAATAATGAATCCCAAACATAGATCGCATTCTTACCAAAGACATACTTCTTCAAGTTGGCTTGCAATGTATGCTCTCTTAAACTCGCTAGAACCCTTGCAAAATGCTACAAGTCCTCTTCCCAGCTATAACTAAGTACCAATATGTATTCAAAATAGACAATGACAAAAGAGTTTGGACATGGCCTCAACACCTCATTCATCAAATACATGAAAGTGACCAATGCATTGCATAAGCCAAATGTTGTGACAAACCATTCAAACAACCCGTGCCTCATATTGATGATATATTTGATGTGCCTTCCCCTTGGATTCTACTTTATCATAACTAGACTTCAAATCCAACTTACCCAAGAAATATGCCCCTTGAAATTGATAAATTAAATCATACATCTCATGAAAAATATACCAATTCTTGATTATGATATTCTTCAAGTCTTTAAAATCCACACATATATGTTGTGTACCATCCTTCTTGGACACCAATACAAAAATCATCGCATAGTGATGTATTTGGTTGAATGGTCCCTTATTCCAATAATAATACACTTGCTTCTTTATCTCCTTACTCTCCAATAGTGAAGTTTTATACAAATCATAGTTTGATAACATTAGGGACCAACTAGATATCATGCTTAATTTTCCTCTTAGGTGATAGTCCTTTCACATCTTTGAACTCTATCAACAAATTGAAAAAAAATGGCTTATAGTTATGAGCATGAGAAATCTCTTGTATCTTCTTATTAGTCTAGGGTCTTATCATAAAAAAAGAAACCCATGTTTGGCATTTATAACTCATTTTTCCTACATTGTTGAGATTATGAATAAATTTGCATTTCCTTTGTAATAGTATATGACATACAATTTACCATCCTTAACTAGTACATAGTCATTCTCCCTCCTCTTAGAGATTGCATCCCTATCCCACTAATAGAGACTTCCAACAATGAATTCATAGACTTCTAATGACACCTCATCGCATTAGATCTCATTAATGAAAGCGACTAAAATCATAGATTTGAACTTACATTGCTTCCTATAATCAACTTTGCATCCTTGTATAACAACCATCCTGAAGGATGTGAACTGAGATGATCTTTAGTAGGAACACCCAACTTCCTTTTGACTACCCATATCAAAGATAGCCTTGAAAAAAGTCTTCTTGATCTATACCTTCACATGGAATAGTTGCTCCCTTTCTTATTCATTAAGTTTGAGTTTCGTCTTCATCATGAGTGATAAATATCATCCACTTCATCATTATTGTTAACTTGCTCGTTCTCACCTTAGCGAGTAAGAACTTCCTCACTCTCCAAGGAGATATATTTGAATGAAGTTTACAACACTTTTTTTCA